>NW_021025328.1:3137-25866 GCF_004153795.1 Camellia sinensis | reverse complement strand
GCCAGTACCAGTTTATCAAGGGATTAGGTCCCTGTACTGTGTGATTGTAAATTTTGTATAGACCGTACTGTTTTGTACAAGACGGAATGTTTTCTGTACTGTTTATGTATGAATGCATGAAAAATCTTTTTGGCATACAGACTGTCACAGCTCATTGGACATTGTTTAATTACTGTATTGGCTTCCGCCAGGCCCTGTACTCTGTTTTACTGTATTACTGTTAAGCAGGCCTTCGGTAATCTCGGATTACTGGCCGGTTACGGTACTAAACCCATAGGGCCGGGTTTGGGTCGTGACAGAGTGGTATCAGAGCGATACTTAACCACGAGTTATACCGCACACACGTGTCCAAATGAGCTATAGGGTGTCCTAGAAAAGTCATTAGGGCATCTCATGAGCATGACAAGTGTGTGGTTATGTTATGACCAAATACATGCTAATGTGTTAAACTGTTAAACAAATGACTGCTTATGTTTAAAACTGTTATGACTGCCTATAGAATGGACAATGCAAATGAACCTGAGTCCTCATCTACTGAGGCAAGAATGGAAAGAATGGAAAAGAATGATAGAACTGAATAACTACTAGACTTGAGCAACAACAGAACCAACCGCCCCCACCTCTCCTCCTCCGGTTCAGCCGGAACCTAACGTGAATGCGAATGATGGGGATATTATTGCTCTGACCCAGAAGTTCAGCAAAATGAAACCGCCATCCTTTCAGGGAGGCCTTGAACCGTTAAAAGCTGAAGCTTGGTTCTGGAAACAGAGAAACTATTTGAAGTGTTTTCGTGCTCAGAAGCGAACAAAGTACTGTTAGCTACCTTCACCCTACAAGAAGAAGCTAGAAGGTGGTGGATGTTGATCCGCGATGTAAATGCTGTTATGACTTGGGCTCAGTTCAAGGAGTCATTCTTTGAAAAGTATTTCCCTCAGTGTGTTAGGGATAAGGAAAGTGACTGAATTTGAAACAACTGAAACAGGGCGCCACGTCGGTTGCCGAATATGAAACAAAATTTACTGAACTTGCCCGTTATGCACACGCACATGGTGGATACTGAGTATAAGAAGGCCAGGAAAATTTGAGGGTGGCCTTAATGTGGCCAATACTTGACCGGAATAAATGTTTTGAAATTACCGACTTTTGGGGTGTTCTCGACCGGGCACTGATGGCCGAGTCGAACATTGCAGCGGTAAAGCAATCTGAAACACCAAACAACTGAATGGCATGGTAAAAAGCAGGGTTTCAAATTCAAGAAAGGCAAGCACAACCCAGCCAATAAGAAACAGAACACGGGATCAATGACTAGCCCCAGCCAAGGGAGTGGGTTCATTCCACCCTGCTCTGTATGTGGCAACAGGCACAAAGGGGTTTGTCACAAATTATCTGGAGCCTGTTACAGGTGTGGCAAGGTGGGCCACATGGTTAAAATTTGCCCTTCTGCTCCTCAAGGCAATAGCAGCTGCAGCCAGCGGCGCAGCATCAAATGCTCCACCAAAGCCTAACCCTAAAGCTACCGGGAAAGAGCCTGTGAGGCAAGGCCCGAGTGTTCGCACTAGTACCGGGAGATGTTGCAGAATACCGAGACCGTTGTGTCAGGTATCCTTTCTATCTGTACGCAAAATGCATATGTACTGATTGATTCGGGGTCTACGCATTCATATGTGTCGCATGCCTTTTCACGAAAATTGAATAGACCCTTAAGAACCTATGAAACTATCTGCTAGCCGTATCATCACCCGTAGGGGGATCCATGACATGTGCTTATATGTACCCCGCATGTGAAATTATTGTTGGGGATATGCATCTGTTTATTGATTTACTGCCATTGAACATTGATCATTTTGACGTAATATTGGGGATGGATTGGTTACAAAAAATATCATGCCACTATTGACTGTGTGACCAAGCAAGTTGTTTTCCGTCCACCTGGTTTGCCTGAATTTGTGTTTAATGGGAGTGGAGTAGTACCTCCTCCGTATTTGATTTCGTCAGTGAAAGCTGTTAAATTAATTAGAAAGGGGTGTAAAGGATATCTGTGTTCTGTACTGACTGTGTCTACTAATGATAGTGTTAAAACTGATGTGAATTGCATTCCTATAGTCAGAGAATTTCCAGATTGTTTTTCCAGATAATCTTCGCAGGAGTTCGTGAGAAGTATTCGGACCTATTTGTTGGTACTTGAGAATGTTTTGCGAGTTTTGTGGTGTTAATGTAATGTAAACATTGTATATGTTTTGAAAATGTGAATTATATATTCAGTATTGAGAACTTGTTTATCATGTTGATGAGAATTAATGACTAGTAGAGGGGTCATGGTATTGGAATTGATTGATTATCATTGTTACAATTGGTTTAAACATAGTTTAAAGTTTGTTTTATAATTTCAGAGACGAAATTCCTTAAGGATGGAGGTTATAGCGATTCTGGTTTAAGACCCGACCAATTTGATATTCTAGATTCGAGTTTCATTGTTTTTTTTTTTATTATTGTTCTTTGTAAGAATTCTCTACTGGGCTTTATGCTCACCCCTATGGGACTTTGGTGCAGGTAAAGATGTGGTGATCCCGCCGAGTTAAGGGCGTGGATATGTTTTGGTGAAGAGTGGTTTCGCTCTTACTTCTGTTGTGATATTTTTGTAAGCCAAGGGCTAATGTGTATGGGTCCGAGAGACCATTTTGTGTATCCGGGCTATTGCCTTGGAATATGTAAGCCCTTAAGGGCATTTTATTGTTTTGAGACTAGATGTTTCACATGCTATAGATTCATGTGTTCTTTTATCATTGAATTTTGTATAAACTCATCTATTAACTATGTAAAGATGGAAGGATTACTGTCATTATTTTAGTGAATGTTAATTATTGTGAGTAGTTCATGTTAAATTATTTCGGGGCGTTGCAGTTGACATATAGTCACCTCGGGAATAGCTTGGAATTGAGCCTGAGTGTTGTGTAGTTGAATGGTGTCATAGTGTGGGTTTATAGTAATCGGGTTGGAGTTACAAGTAGGAATTTTGGTTTTGTGAGCGCTGTTACGCCATCATGTGAGTGGTGGTTGTGAATTTATTTTTTTTCTTGTGTTTATTGTGTTGTTGGCAACTGGAAAATTTCTAAGGATTATTATCATCGTAGAAATTTTGTGTTGGTATGGTGGCATCACCGTGGGTGTGATGAGTGTTGTTGGGTGATTGTGTGATGTTTCACCAGTGAAATGTCAAGGTAATTATTTTGGAGAAAAACAAAGTTTCTTTTGGTGTTATGGCCTTGACTTTTTGGCTTTATTCAAGAAATTATGTTTTCGGTTTGAAAAGAAGCTAAGCCTAACAAACCATGAAAGTAAAGAGAGTTCTAAAATCTAAATAACACTTAAGGTTTTTGAAAAATAACAAGGTTTAAATCTTTTGATTTTGTTGGAGTAGGTTGAAAAAAAGATATTATGGTCATGGGCGGTGCGAGGTTGAGCACCGTTTGAGAAATAAAGTATTTTCAAAAAACATAATAATAATAAAGGAGGATTTAAAAAAATAAAAATAAAAATAATAATAATAATAATAATAATTTGAACGAGTTATATTCTATTTGTATTGTGGAGTGTCTCGTGATCAAGCCTGAGTTGGTAGTTATGTGTTGAGCAGTCCTTTGGCAGGGAGCCTAGACTTTATTGGGAGTTAGTGTGTCATAATGTTGCCTATTTAACCGTACTTTATTTCGCGTTCCGGTCTTACAAGTGTTGGTTGGGAGCTCTAAGTGCGAATGATTTCATATCCTCTGTGTTGGAGTGTTAGGCATTCAGTGATGGTTTAGGGTATTGTAGGTAGTCAGGACGTAGTGGACGTCTTTGAGTTCAGGTTGTCGCATTGTTGTGGTCTGGGGTGGTTATTTCGTGTTTCGTAGACCACTGCGAGTTGTGTCGGTCGGAGAGGCATCCATGTTCGTTTCTTGTTGTGTGGTGGTTCTGATATCTTTAGGCCACAAGACGTTGATCGGAATTCAGAAGTTATCCCAAATGGATCTAGACTTATGTTGGTGAGTGAGAGTGCCTTGTGTGAGAGAGACTGGTTTGAGTTTTAGATACATGGAGTCAAGTCTTGTGAAGTAAGACGTTTCTATTGGTTAAGGTGTTGTAGGGACACCATGAGGTTGAGGAAGCAACTTGGGAACGTGAGTTGGAGGTTCGTGAGAAGTATTCGGACCTATTTGTTGGTACTTGAGAATGTTTTGCGAGTTTTGTGGTGTTAATGTAATGTAAACATTGTATATGTTTTGAAAATGTGAATTATATATTTAGTATTGAGAACTTGTTTATCATGTTGATGAGAATTAATGACTAGTAGAGGGGTCATGGTATTGGAATTGATTGATTATCATTGTTACAATTGGTTTAAACATAGTTTAAAGTTTGTTTTATAATTTCAGAGACGAAATTCCTTAAGGATGGAGGTTATAGCGATTCTGGTTTAAGACCCGACCCATTTGATATTCTAGATTCGAGTTTCATTGTTTTTTTTATTATTGTTCATGTCTTATTCATCTTTTCCCTCCATGAGTTTGGTTATTGAGATGTGTTGATTGCGTTTGGAACGGGTTAGTAGCTTGTTTTTCAAAACTTTGGTTGCCTAGATTTTGGCCTTTACGCTCAAGTGGCCTTTGTGGACTCTTAGCATATTGGCAGGTCTACAAAACTACTGGGAGAGTGTATTCTACGCTCGAGTGGTGCTTCCAGCTCTTGAGCGGTCATGCGCTCGAGCGACACTTCTTAAGCTCAAGCGGTAGGCATCTGACTGTAAAACTTCTGAGAGATTGTATTTTTCGCTTGAATGTCACTTCTTGCGCTTGAGCGGTGATGCCTTTTTTCTTATGTCTTGATACTCGAGCGTCACTTCTTGCGCTCGAGCAATGATTATTTTTGTATCTTACGCTCGAGCGTCACTTCTTGCGCTCTAGTCTAAGCATATATTAGTTCGTAAAAGTCACTTTTTACATCACTTTTTCATTTCACTCTCTCTCTCTCTAAACGTTCCAAAAACTCTAAATATAGACACTCTCTCTCTATAAAACCTACCTTCTCTCTACAAAAACACCAAGATCTTGTGGTTTCTTCACCCTACTTCCTTTGTTAAAAACGTTGAACACTTCGTAGGCTCTCTTTTCATCCGAACGAAAGTGGGTTTCAACTTTTTTGTGGTTTCTCCACTCTCTTCTTGGTCTTCTAGCTTTGAGGTAAGGATTCTTCACACTCTTGTATGAGTTTTACCTTAGTTATTTACTATTTCGAAGGATTATAGTGGTTTGGGGATTTTTATCAAAAACCTAGGGTTTGAAATCAAAATGTAAAGGAGGGGTTTTCAAATGGTTTCTTAGAAAAGCTTGTGGATATGATATTGGGGTTGATATATGATGAAATGAGATATTTTCTACATTGAAACTAATTTTCAAAGAGAATGGGATTTTGTCTTAAAATATGAATGCTTGATATTGTAAAGAGAAAATGGAATTGATGTTGAGAATTATGAAATTAAAATAATGTTAATGGTGATGGCGGAATTGGATATGTATTATCACTCCCATTTAGAGATTTTGGAAAAGTGTATCTTTAATGAAATTTATTTATCTGTTTTGAAATATCTATTTTGGGTTATCGGTGGAGGATAGTTGTAAAAGTGCTGTAGAAATTGTATGAGAATTAGGTGAACTAAAACTAATTTCTCATCTATGTGCATTAAACATTGTTACTTCTTTAATACATTGAAAATGTATATGATTCGAGAAAAATGGGGCGAACGTTGGAAAGAGGTGTGTATCACCAAATCAAGTTGGCCTGTGCGTCCCGGTTGAAAGTCCCGAAAAACGCGCGTATACATGGATGTCGGTTCCCGCAGACGAAATATCCGTAAAATGGCAATAGTAGTGCTTATATAGGCTACGTTTACATGGGTGCCAGTTGTTTTCGCGGATTAAATATTCGTAAAATGGAAATAGTAGTGCATCAAGGACATGATTTTTGAGAATTGTGATATAAACTTGGCATGACATGGTTTTTGGAAAAAAAAATGTAAAATGTTTGGCATAGGCATTGCATATGCATTCACCTTATGGTTTTGTTAAGATTTATACATTGTGTGTAGTGTTTCTATTGGGTTTTGCCTCACTCTATGTGGGAAAATCATTTTCAGGTGCTAGTGATATGCCTCCACCAAGGACATAGCTTGGGAGGACTGTAGAGCTGAAGGCTCATTGTTGTTATGTTGTATTTAAGTTTTATATAAGCCTAGTGTAGACACCTCATTTTTGACCGACCTTAAGACTCAGATGTCACCAATTGAGCACTCGGTGATGATGCATATTGTGCTCGTTCTGAGGTTTCAGAGTCTCGGCAGCAAGCCTTGCCTCCGGACATCGGGGCTCTTTTATGCTTTATCTCGATTTGCGAACCAGGTCCTATTTTCTCTGTTTTCTCATCTCGAAGGGAGGGAGAGGTCTCGTAGACCATCTCTCAGTGGCCGTAGGCTATGTTTCGTGATCGTAGGCCATTTTTCCCGTTTGGAGCCCAGTTTTCGGTTTTCGGAGCCGTCGGTCGTGCGCTTCGGTTCGGGACCGCTTAACTACCTTCGTTTGCTCCGATTTTTGGAACACAAGTTATTTCCTCCCTTTAGAGGGACACTGTGGCTCGGGAGACCACCTTCGTGGTCATACGCCACTTCTGGTGCCTAACAGCCTGTTTTTGGGGCCCCGAACCGCGCGTTTTGGCCCCCGAACGTTCGTTTTGCATCCGTCTTGGTCCATTTTTGGTAGGGACCCTATTTTCATTGCTAGGGAGGTGGTAGGATGGTGGGAGGCCACCTTTTCCCCTGAAAAACTAGTTTTCTTATTTTCTCTCTCCAAAAGCCGATTTTTCTGACAGAAAGCTGGTTTTTCTCACTTTTGAGCCACAATTTCTGGCTTTTCATACCACCATTGTGTTATGCTCATCTGGGAGGCCACCGATATGGGTAGGCCGACCAGTAATTCACCTTGACCCTTTTGAACCCCTCTAAAAAGCTGGTTTTTCTCTCTCTTGGGTCACATTTTCTGGTTTTTCACTATACAGCTGTGTTACACTCATCTAGGAGGCCACTTTTTTGGGGTGACCGCCCAGAAATTCTACTTGAACCTTTTGACCCCTGGTCGGCCGACCAGGGGGAGTGGCCGTCCGGCCACTTGAATTGGCCGGCCTGCTTCCTGCTTCTTGCTTTAAGATATTTTGGAGCCTCTCCTCTATAAAGGGGAGGCTGATCTTCCATTGCAGGGGTTGAACCATTTGGTTAAAGCATACATACACTTCCCTCCATATCTCTCTCTTCCAAGCTCCAAACCCTAATATTCTTGCACCATTTGCACACCAACCCTTAGCACAACACCTCCTCCATCCATTCCAGCACTTTGGGACTGATTTGCAAGGGTTGAAGGTTCACCAACTTGGTCCAAAAGCTCCAGCTTTGCTGCTCTTCAAGGGTAAGCACCTATTTCCCTTAAACTTGTATTTTTTTGCTCCATTGATTAGCCTTACTTGCAAATATTTTTGGACTTTTTCATAAACTAAAAAGTGTCATATTTTGAGCTCCTCTTGAATATTGATTAAGGACATTTTTCTGTTTGAGGTCTCCTACATCCTTGTAAGCTTTATCCCTCTTTGTAGGCCTATTTTGCATCATATCTTAGTCCTACTTGTGAGCATTTTCGAGATTTGTCATAAACTAGAAAAAGTCTTTTTTTTTTTGAGCTTATAAACATGTTTATTTAAGATACTTTTTCTGTTTGGGGTCATCTACCGCCTTTCATGCCATATTTCCTCATGTTTTGAGCTATGCATGTGAGCACTTGCATTGGCCTTGATTTGGCCTTTTAGCCACTGAAATCCAGTGGATTTTCAGTGGCTTAGATGTGCCTTTGAGCTTCAAAATCATAGAGGGGTGACCCTCTCACCCCTCATTCTCTTTACTAGCTTTGTTGGCCTTCCAAAGGGACCCTCACTTGCACGTTGTGAAGTCACTTTTTGGGCTCAATTTGGTGAGTTTCAAGGCTTGCCTTAGCTCTTCCAAGGCCCTTTTGGCCATATTTTATGTCTATAATGCATGCGTAGAACAATTCCATTCAAGACCTTTTGAGCGGGCCTTTCATTGTATGCTTCATTGACCCATTTCAGGGCCAATTTGGTGAGTTTTAGGCTTTTCATATTTGATTTCTAGAGTTGGTTTTGCCATGCTAAGTGTCCTTGTTGTATGTGTTGAGTAACCCCTTGCATGGACCTCCAAAGAAGCTCATCATTTTTGCACGCATTGGATGCATTTCAGTGGTTATTTGGGCATATTTTGTCATATTTTATTCACTGTTTTTGGCTGGTTTGATGAGTTCTCATACGCTTCATATACATGCCATGTAAACCATGCTTGCTAGCCAAATTTGCATGCTCTTTTAGTCCATCATGTTAGCACTTTTTGGCCATGCTTTAAACTAGAAATGTGTATGTTTTGAGACTGCCTTGGCTCTTTCTTTGTACTTCATGGCCAAATAATGCTTGCTTTGCATAGTTATAATTCAATACATGTGTCTAGCTTTGAGTTTCGGGGCTTATTTCATGCATCGGGTGCCATATTTCCATGTTTCGGGACCATTTAGCATCATGTTTCAGTGCTGGAAATTACATGTTTGTATGCCATCTTTCATCCCTTGCCATGCTTTGGTAGAGTGGCATTTTATGCCTTAGGTTCGGTCCTCGGTATGCATGCATGTGTGCACGCATTTCGATTGTCTCATTTCCATCACATGGCCACTGATGTGAGTGTGGCTGAGGTCCACTCATGTTGGTATAAGTCCATCGTGCATTGTGTATGCCATTTCGGTCCATAGCATTGCGTATGCTAGGTCGCATGTTAGAGCATTGTGTATGCCATTTCATAGCATTGCGTATGCTAGGTTGTATGTTAGTCGCATTGTGTATGCCATCTCGTTTGAATCGTGTTTGAGATAGGAGTTAGCCTAAGCACGAGAAACGAGGTACGTTTCGTACTCCGAGTAACGGAACGTGTCTCAATTCCCTGTCGCCGACACTCCGGATTACCCATGATGGAGTTTAGGTCTTGTTGTGTTTTCATGTGAATTCATTTCATATTGAGTCATGCAATTCGACTCCTCGGCCATCATGCATTGATATGCGTGATTGGTGGCACAAGGATCGAGGACTACACTCCCTGAAGAGTAGTCATGCATACATATGTGAAAATACTTTGCCATGCCCCTTTGTTGCTCTCTGTTGCAGTAAATCAGAAATCAGCAGCCTTCTAGAGCGTTGTGCAATATTCCGAGAACAATTACAAACAGAGGCAAACTGGGGCATCGTAATTGATTTCTATGCAAGGCAACTCGAGCATGCATCATTCATCATTTGTAACAAAGCTGAGGCGGTCCATGGATTTGCGTGCTAATTTACCTGCTTTCCTAGATTAATTTGTTAATTAATTAAGATTTTGTATTTATTCGGACTGTATATTATTTATTCGGACCCTCCGAGCGAGGGCAATGCTGTAATAAGTGTGCGTAAGTGTGATGTATGTCTTCCAACCCCATGTCTTTCTCCCTTTTATTTACTAGCTTATGATTGTTAATTTAGGACATGTTTCAATTAGCATGCAGTATGATAGCATGTTTGCATTCATTCATCTGTCTTGCATGCACCGGGCTTGGCGCATCATACTAACTACATTTGTATTTCAATTCCAAATTGAATACGTGTTAGCTGTAGCATCATCATATGCCATCTTAGAATAGCCGAGCCTACTATAAGCCACTCCAAAAATAAAGTTCTATAAAAAGACTATTTCTGTGACTCAAAACTTGAAAATAGTTGCTCCAAAAATAAAACAAACCTTTTATTGCTCACTGTCGATCCCCTATCCAACTGTCTCTCATAATACAATTGCAAACCATTATGCATACCAAACAGATGTTGTCTTTCTTTGACAGTAAAAACTGTTCTCAATTTTAAAATGTTCAATTAGAGAAAAATATGCATACCAAACAGATAAACACATTCACAAGAAAACCAAGCACAACCCACAAACGCCATGTTCATCACTATATTGCATACACAGGGCAAAAGGTAACTTCATAAATCTACAGAATTGTTTTATGAACTAGGTAACACACAACAAAAACAAAAGTAAACCAGCACACACAAAACCAAAGACACTTTAAAGTTACCAACCACTTAGTCTTCAACTGTTAGGGCCAATACCCTGCCCAAACTTCATTCATCCCTTACTATTTTCCTAATCAACTTCCAAGCCTTATTTATAACAAACTCTTGCAAAAATACAAAAACAAAAAAAGCACACACTGTAAGAAATTATACGCACAACTTGGACACCGATAATGGTTCAAAGCAAGTTACCCCCAAGTTGGTATACCGAGTCAGGGTTTCCTAAATTTCTCCCAAAATAAAATATTTAGGTGGCGACTCTATATCTGGAAAAGCAGTCCATGTTTGGCACTTCTTTCAAAAAAATTTGTTTTCAAAAAACGATTTGCCGGATTTAGACTCTTTGACGATTCATCGGTCTTGCATTGTACTCCGCGAGATTAGATACAGGACCGTGACCATTGAGTCCGCACTGTAGTGAGGCCCGAGGGCACGTCTACACCTAGACCTTTATTTGTATTGAGCTTAAGACTCACTTTTGATGTACCCAAGCATTGACTTTGAAAGATATAAGCCATTGGGGCATATGGTTATCTGTTTAGCTTTTATTTCCTTTCATTATTTTGTAACACATGCTGTAGATTCAGGATGTACTGTTTATGAATGTATATCATATCTATCACCTTTTGTATATCAAACTCTGATTAATGAAGACTTATCATTTCATTTATGTTACTATTTATTAGTTGTTATGAGATGAGTTTATTGTGTTTATTTCGAGGCGTCACAAATGTGGGATGAACATAAAGTCCAATAAGAATCCTAACATGATCTTAAATAATAACAACTTACAGATGGTTATGATCATGAATGCTCCAACTCATACTATGTAAATAATGTGACAGTTTGTACTAAAGTATATTTACATAATTACCTTTCCCAAAATCATCCAATTCGTTTAACAATACAGATAGTTGATATTTCCTTTTTGTTTTCCATTTCAACAATATCACATAACAACCGTTTTGTTTTTGAAATACATTAACAAAAGTTATGATTTTCTCCTATTACTTACAAACTCAATATGTAACCTACGTCCATTTCCAACACGTTCATCACATTTGCTGGGCCTTAAGTCCAAAATTAAAAAGATACTTTCAACAATTTATTTGATACGCTCACATGTATACATAACATCCAATATGCAAAATGAAAACAACAAACACTCAACAACTACTTACTCAACAAATAAGACAACACAGGCTTCCTAAACCATAACCTTCATAACACATGATATACCCAGATACACTGAGACAATATCAATAAACAAAACTCTAATCTACCTACTTTAAGCACAATAAGCCAAGGATGCACCTTTCCATAACACAAGCCAATTTACCAGTCACCAGTTGGAAGGTAATGGGACTTTTACCAATTTACCAAACACCTACTGGAAGGTAATGATGCCTCAACCAATTTACCAAACACCCGCTGAAAGGTAATGGTACATCTACCAATTTCTCCAAGCGCTAGCTAGAAGGTACTGGTACCTCTTATTCTAAACGCAACCAATTTCTCCAGGCGCTACCTAGAAGGTAATGGTACCTCTCATTCTCAACGCATGCACAATTCTAACCATCACAATATACCACAAGCATAAATAACCCGAGTGTACTACATACACATAATCTTTTCAACATCACAATGTCATCCTCCATCGATGACCAAGGAAAAAACCTTTAAACATATGTATTAAATACATGTAATACAATAATCCGATTCTCATGAGACCTTAAGTCCAAAAACAAACATAATAATAATATTTAAAGATTTCAAAATCCAACATTAAGTTCATTCTCAATTTATAAAAGGTTACAATTTGATTTTCTTTCCACAACCAATTTCTACATTTCATTAAAATTCACATCCATGATGTCAAAGTCACAGCCCGATTTCCTCTCAACATAACCAATCCCAATTAGTCCCATCATCATGGTTAACTCTTCAATTTAACAATTTACACACTTACACAAGCCATAACAAATAAAACACAACCCTTGTTCAACTTTATCCCTTTCCAATTCATTGAGCTAATAATATTAAATTAGGGTTTTTCCCTTTCTTCAACATAAACACATAAAACTACTCTCCAATTAACCAAAACAACTACTAATTAACAATTAGAAAACCCACATCATTGAACCCTAGATCTCTCTTACATGCTTTTTGAAAATTCATAATAAACATGCTTTTCATGTAATAAAATCTACCATATACCTATCTATAGACGAAGTATTGAAAAGGAGCAAAGAAATCCCTATCTCTTGAAGGAAAGAGAAGATAACCAAAAAATCACTGGCGACAAAACAACGATCCACTCAGATTAAAACAAAGGTCTCGCCGAGCTCTACGTTTTTCTCCAAAGGACTATGGTGAGAAAACGAATGGATTGAGAGTATTTAGAGCTAGAAGGTAAGAACTTCGAGAGAAGATGAGAGAGAGGGGGGATAGATCTAGGGTTTTGAAATGTTTAGAGAGAAAATGAGATGAAAAAGTGACTCAAAATGGCCCTCTCTCAAACTAATATACGCATAGACCGCTCGAGTGACCAAAATACCGCTCGAGTAACCAAAATACCGCTCGAGCGAACAGACACAAAAGGTGGCACCACTCGAGCGACCAAAACCACCGCTCGAGCATACAATGACCCCCTTCCCAGAAGTTCAGACGTGCAAAAAATTGCTCAAGCTCAAGCGAAAAATAACACACATCCAGTAGTTTTGCAGACTGTAAAAGACCGCTTGAGCAAACAGATAAAAATCTAAGCAACAACTCATTGGAAAACTGACTTCCTAACCTGTTCCAAACACAACCAACACTCCCAATAGCCAAACTCAACAAGCAATAAGATGGAAATGAGATGAACAATAGTTAATTACATGGATTCTCGGGTCCAGAAACAAGTAAATGGGTTGAGTCTAAATCAGAATCGTTATATTATAACTAACAAGGCAAGCACAAATCATTCAATAACTACAGATTCAATATATTACTATCAGTTTCAAGCACACACATAAGTAATGAGATATATATACCAAGGGCTTATTTGGTAGACAAAAATTATTGAATGAGCTACTTATATATATAGATAGATATATATGTATGTATGTATGTATAAACATAAGTTGTTTTTAAAATTTTACAATATATTTTTACATGAAAGCTCCGTTTGTTTTGACATCAAATATTTTTGTCAAAAATATTTTACTCATTTTTCGTTCTTTGATTGTTTTTAAAATTTTACAATATATTTTTACATGAAGGCTCCATTTGTTTTGACGTAAAATATTTTTGTCATAAATATTTTACTCATTTTTCGTTGTTTGGTTAAACAAAAAGTAAGCAAAATATTTTTGCATCATTTTCTCAAAAATAATTTGCCTTTAAAAATTCAATAAATTAATTTTTATAAAATTGACTTTCACTCGCTACTTTTTTCAACACATTTAGCATTTTCAAATATATGTCTTAACTTATTGAATCAAAATTTCTCTTTTACGCAATAAAATATTTTTGTTTCAAATGTCAACCAAACACCAAAAAATAAAAACAAAAACAAAAACACTAACACTTTTTATGTGTAAAATCAATTTACAAGAAAAATAATTTTTTTGTATAAAATATTTTACGTCGAAACAAACAAAGCCGAAGTGTAAATAATATAAAATAAATAAGTATTTTCAAAATTTTCATTGTTTTAATTTGTGAAAACCAGAAAAACCTAAAACTTCAAAATGAAAACCATATTAAACAAAGTGAGCACAACACTCACAATTACACAACACTCACAATTGTGCACTCAATAGGGCTCATTTTCAGTTCAATTTTGATAATCTGAATCGTTCTTTTTTTAGGATATATCGAGTAAAATGTATCTATAAAAAATAATTAGATATCGATAGCCCTTTCATTAATCGCATTTATATCTAAAACTGAATATAAAAGGTTATTAATATCCAATCAACTTAATTTTTTATAAATATATTTTTCTTGATGTACGTGAAAAAATAAATAATTTAAATTATCAAAATAAAATTAATAAATCCCATCAGAAACACAACAAGAACTCCAATGTTGGAAACACAACAGCTGTCCCGTTTCTACTAAACAGACCCTAAATTTATGGACTTGACATGGATGGGTGTTTCTCAAATGGTTTTGAATTCCGACGTCAAATTCCATCCTCGAGTGGAGTTTTGTGGCCTTTGAATTGATAAATCTCCTTGATGGCCAAGTTTTTTTTGTTTAGGAAAACCAAATTTTGTCTCAATTCACACCATTTTGTGATTTGGATGTCAATTTTTGAATAAAAATCAATTGTTCAAGTATCAACTTATGAATGAATATACTATTTAGTAGTTAATCCGAACAATTATTTTTTGTTCAGAAATAAATATCCAAATTACACAAACAATGTAAACATGGTTGTTTGGAGAGCAACTTTTTGTCTAAAATAATTAAAATGTCAAATCAAATTATCACATCACTTTCTCTATTTTTTGTGCGCCTTTTCATAAAAAGTCAAAACTTAACTAAAATAGCCAATTTCCAAACAAGCTATGTATAGTGTGTGAATAGAATTATTCCCAAGAAGTCAAGACCAAAAACCAAAATTTCAGAGTTCCTTCATGACCCCATGAATTGCTTCTCAGGTTCCACAATTATTCTCTACCAAATAGTCATTTTATCAGAAAGGACAATTCAGGCTTTGTATAAAACAGGTTCTAGGGAGGCTATCATGCAAATAGTCTTGTCCCAGATTTCCGAAGAGGTTTATGTGAACCTGAATAGCCACTCCAAAAATAAAGTTCTATAAAAAGACTATTTCTGTGACTCAAAACTTGAAAATAGTTGCTCCAAAAATAAAACAAACCTTTTATTGCTCGCTGTCGATCCCCTATCCAACTGTCTCTCATAATACAATTGCAAACCATTATGCATACCAAACAGATGTTGTCTCTCTTTGACAGTAAAAACTGTTCTCAATTTTAAAATGTTCAACCAAAGAAAAATATGCATACCAAACAGATAAACACATTCACAAGAAAACCAAGCAAAACCCACAAACGCTATGTTCATCACTATATTGCATACACAGGGCAAAAGGTAACTTCATAAATCTACAGAATTGTTTTATGAACTAGGTAACACACAACAAAAACAAAAGTAAACCAGCACACACAAAACCAAAGACACTTCAAAGTTACCAACCACTTAGTCTTCAACTGTTAGGGCCAATACCCTGCCCAAACTTCATTCATCCCTTACTATTTTCCTAATCAACTTCCAAGCCTTATTTATAACAAACTCTTGCAAAAATACAAAAACAAAAAAAGCACACACTGTAAGAAATTATACGCACAACTTGGACACCGATAATGGTTCAAAGCAAGTTACCCCCAAGTTGGTATACATAATCTTTTATAAACTCTGGCGTCATGCAAAGAAATAGAATTCAAACTCCAAATGTTGCAGCTTAGCTTCTGCCAACGTTTTATGTTGATCAAACTCCTCCTCTCTTGTCCTTGCCTTCTAAATGTTTCCTGCACAAACAGAGCATACAGATTTAAGGATCCAAATAAAAGCAAAAATACCATGTGCATGTGTGTATTTACTAGTATGCTTCGGAACGTAATTACTAGTATGCTTGTCACTACTGCATCATTTTTATACATCATACATTTTCGTTCTTTTTCTTTTAAGTTTTTATTTTTTGAGGACACATCAGATATTACTAATCATCCTCAATCCAGACTACTATTACTACTTTGTACATTAAGAGTTATGGACTTGGAAACTTCCAATTTTCCAATAGAAATGTTTGCCTACTTACATACCAGATATATTGCATAAACCTTTTAGGTGTTGATGAAATATGTTCCTATTCAGTGGCATAACTAGGATTTTAATTCAGTAGTCATTCAACAAATATCATCAAGTCATTAAGTAAAAATTTGGTTCTACACAACCCATCAAAATCAGCTTTCACATAATACATTATAATTTTATATATTTTCAATCAAACAGACAAAAGTAATTCAAACTTGTCAAATTACATATAAAAACAAACATTGAGAAGGGGTCATTTGTTAATTCTTCCGTTTTTGTTTTGTGTTTTAGTATATTGTTTTCATTTTCATAAAGGTAGAATCAATTCTAAAATTTTCAAAACATTGAAAACGAAAACAAAATACGTTTTTTTTTTTCTTTCAAAACAATTATTCACTCCCTCCCCTTCCCTCTCCCTATAATACTATTGCTTCAACAAAAATAAAGCAAATATCTACAGTTAACTCATACAATCAATGACAATAACATTTGCTATTGTTTTCCACATTATAAATACACTTCAAAATTTATATTCTAATATGCATTAAGAATCATGTCATGTATAAGTTTAAACAGTAAAGACAAATTTTAGATAGTGTTTATAATGAAGTGGAATAGCAAAATAACTCTTTTTTTCTCTACCACTAGGTTCAATTTGTAAAACTCCAAACATTTTGGATAAATTTCTACATTTAATTTTTTTAAAAAAAATAAAAATTGAGTGTAATCAACTGACACCACTCAATATGACAGGCTATCGAGTGGTCGATATGTGAGGTTAGCAGGTGGTAGCATGTATCTTGAGTTTGCACTTCTAAGGTGGGTCCCAAAGACCCCTTACTAGGGTCGGTTCTCGGTTATAAAAAAAAATTATAACTAAGACCATTCATTAAGATGTAGCTCCATCTGTTCCTTTTAGGCAACAAATTGTGCTACCTATCTATCCTTTCTTCCTGAAATACAATTTACATAATTCTTCATCCCCTCTTGTTTATGTTCTATCTTTTTCTACAAATAATAATATTAGGAAAAAAAGAAAAAGAAAAAAGGTGTCTACTTACCCATTCTACACAACACCCAGATGGATACCACAAGAAAATAAACTATTAATAAAGTCTTCAACTAATAAAATTCATGAGTACAAGCAAAAATGATTTCATAACCAATAATCAAAAGAAATACTTAATAGTTTTGAATGCATATTTACCATGAAACAAGGCCGTTGGTGTGTTTCCGTATGAAATCAGAGCTGAAAACATCGAAGGATCTTGCCTCTCCTGTTTTCACATTGTAAGCCACAACCAACTTTTTAAAGTGAATGAAGACCAAGATTTGGCCATCATCCAGCCAACCAACAACCAACAGGTATGAAACTCTCACATAAAATATTCGGTCCATCTATTGCTTCTGTAATCTTGTAAAGTTTAGCCCATTCATTGCAACGTAAGTCCTTTAATATGCATACATGAACCTCTGCCGAATGTCTCACAATGAAAGATAAACTATTCTCCAGCTCAAGAAGACTATAACAACTCCCAACAAATTCATTTGGAACTTGAACGGAGTGAGAAGTGTCATCATAAAGGTCAACAGCAAAAATATGACTGTTCATTTGAGAGTAATAAATAGCGCCTCCAACAGACACTAAAGCTCTATCATCACAATAAAACTGATTCCTTTTAGTGAAGTCTCCATTCTTCTCCATGACATGTTATTATTATCCACAGACAATACAAACCATCTATATTCTCCACCTGATATTTCACAATGGCAAACCACCTTGTACTCCTCAGTGCAAGAAATGTAACCAATATGACAAGAGAGCAAAAGATGACCTTTTGAGCACTGAAACATTTTCCTTTGTTCCATATGGGTACTGAATCATGATCTCTGGGTGCTGTAATTTCCACAAACAGTAAAACTCCAAATTCAATTATTTGCTAAGTTTAGAATGGACTAATAAATTATATTAAAAGCCTTGAAATGAATTCAAAAAATGTTCTAATGAAGAAGAAACAAACCATGTAACATACAGACCACAATTTATTTTCTTCTTATTAGACACACTTCAATAAGGAATCAAATTGGAGATTATAGGGTCCCTGTATGCCTCATGCTATGTTTCATCTTTTTTATTTTTAATTATGACTATATCATAGAATTAAATTATGACATTTATGATAATCATACCTACAAATGTCATAACTTGATATGTACTATAGCATTGTCCTAAAATGTTTGGTAACAAAATGAAACATATATTTCAAAATGATTAGAAAAGTTTTATAACATATTTCTATATATTGTTGAGAGCATATAAACCTGATGAAACGTGAGTTATGAGTCTAATGTTTAATCAAAACGCGATGAAACATACGTAGAGTCTCCATTTGGTAATATCAATCATGACTTCAACAAGGACTTTTAAATTGTCAATACTTTATCAAAAGTAGTTTTTCTAATAGGTTTCTCCTATTATGTTGCCCAAAACCCAAATGATTTTAGATTTTGTTTAATTTACTAGTCTATACAAAGTCCGGGTCCAATTAGGGAAGTAGTTCTTCCTGGATGGTGAATTGATATAATTTTGTCACTATTTAAGAGCAACCATGTTTTATTGGCAATAGGAATTGCTTAATTTTGGAAGTATGGAGATATGATGCTGCTGAGGGCAATATTTATTATAATACCAACCAAAAAACCTGATATGGCATTTATGGATTTGAATAAACTTGTATTATTATAGACGAATATTATGAATAAATTGTCGATTATGTTTGTTATGAGAGCCAAATATTCTTGTTAAATAATATGTTTATTTATTGTATATTATTCTCGCAAGACATTTAGGCTCAAGTTTATCTTTAGCATTTTTGTTTGGTAAGGTGGCTGAGTTTATTTGGTGAAGAAAATGTAGGGATGGCAATGGGGATTAATGGGGTGGATATTAATTCTCCATCCCCATTCCCCTATAATAAATTTTCTCCATTCCCCATTCCCCATTTCCCATGGGTACCACCCTCCCCATTTCCTAATGGGTTTGGATTTTCCCCAACCCACTTTAATCCCCAAGTGAGAAGTTTCATCATAAAGGTCAACAGCAAAAATATGACTGTTCATTTGAGAGCAATAAATATCGCCTCCAACAGACACTGAAGCTCCATCATCACAATAAAAACTGATTCTTTTTAGTGAAGTCTCCATTCTTCTCCATGACATGTTATTTTTATCCACAGACAATACAAACCACCTATATTCTCCACCTGATATTTCACAATGGCAAACCACCTTGTACTCCTCAGTGCAAGAAATGTAACCAATATGACAAGAGAGCAAGAGATGACCTTTCGCAATAGGAAAATGTAGGCTCTTATACTTTTGTGTCACATGATTCCCAACAAAAAGAAATCTCTCAGGATATGAGCCTGAAAACAATGATAAGCCACGTTTAGCCCATTCATTACAACGTAAGTCCTTTAATATGCATACATGAACCTCTGCCAAATGTCTCACAATGAAAGATAAACTATTCCCCAGCTCAAGAAGACTATAACAACTCCCAACAAATTCATTTGGAACTTGAATGGAGTGAGAAGGTTCATCATACAGGTCAACAGCAAAAATATGACTGTTCATTTGAGAGCAATAAATATCGCCTCCAACAGACACTGAAGCTCCATCATCACAATAAAAACTGATTCTTTTTAGTGAAGTCTCCATTCTTCTCCATGACATGTTATTTTTATCCACAGACAATACAAACCACCTATATTCTCCACCTGATATTTCACAATGGCAAACCACCTTGTACTCCTCAGTGCAAGAAATGTAACCAATATGACAAGAGAGCAAGAGATGACCTTTCGCAATAGGAAAAGGTAGGTTCTTATACTTTTGTGTCACATGATTCCCAACAAAAAGAAATCTCTCAGGACATGAGCCAAACAGTGATAAGCCACCACAACTAGAGACCATATGTCCATGACAGTTTAGGTGTGATGTTTGAATTCTCCCTCATTAAACTCAAGGAAACATAAATGATATGGCTCACCAAATTTTTGGATGAACAAGGCATCCTTTGATTGAAGGAGGTGTGCCTTGATATAAGAAGGATCATATATAATTTTGGCAAAAGCCTTGCACACAAATTTCCCACAGTAATGCAAAAACTCAGCAATAAGGCAAACAAGAATGTGAAAAATGATGTCCTCGGGAATAAATGGGATGTCATTTTTCTGTTCATTTATTTGAGAGGATGAAGCATTCCTACAACAATGTAGAGAATACTATAAGAATTTTATAAATGATGATAAAAAATAAGACAAATAACAACATTATTCACACATCTATGGAATAAAAAGTTACAGGTTCGAACATGAAATGTCTTTGGCACAAAATGAAATACAAAAGGAAGACAAGCACATACAAAACAAAAATCTCACTCAAACCAACTAACCAAAATAATAAACTCAATGTCACCTTTTTATTATACGAAAAAGTAATTTTTTAAAAAAAAATAGAAACCAAACGTGGTGATTATTTTTGTTTTTTTATTTTTTAAGGAGATGTCTTAATATTTTTGGTTTTTATACATTTTCTTGATGCTTTATTTTGATTTAAGAAATTGTGTATCTACCCAAATTAGGTGAAATAAAATTTCTGTCGAACAGTTCTAAGACTTGAGCAAGATGAAAATGACAAGTGAATTGACATGGAAAATCAAGAGTCTCTTGATCACCAGGAAAAAGTGGCGCTAAAAACTTCTTGTCAACCATGAATCAATGTATCAATAGAAATCAACGATCAACCATATATCAATGTATCAATAGAAATCAACGATCAGAAGGGTGTCAAGAATCCTAAAATCCCAAGGATGGGTGTCTGTTTATTAGGCTTTACAACAAGGCAAACTTTTCTTAATTTTTTTTTTTTAAAAAAAAAATGTAATTTATAAATGTAAGATCTCATTGTCAAATTTCCAACCATAGTTCCCTGGCTTTGCAGACTCTCTCCCTCTCTCTCTCTCTCTCTCTCTGACACACACAAATACAAATTTGTGCTGTACATGTACTTAAGTTTTAACCAGTATGAAGCACTGTCGTTAACGAAAAAATATTGACCTTCTCGGAATTTAAGAACAAAATTGAATTTTTTACAAACTTGCATTAAAAGTGCAACACTAACAGAGAGGATACAAAAGGCACTTGACCAGTCTTCAAGAGCCTGTCAAGAGCCTGTCAAGTGCCTGTCAAGTGCCTTACAGATCCTCTCCGTCAGTTTGGCAATTCCAACACAAATCTGTGAGCAAATCAATTTTGTTCTTGAATCCCGAGAAGATAAAATGTAAAAATAAATAAATAAAATAAGTAAATTACAAATATAAGATCTCTTTGTCAAATTTTCAACCATAGTTTCCTAGCTTTGCAGACTCTCTCTCACACACACATGCACACACCCACATAAATTTGTACTACATTTAACCAGTATGAAGCATATTTATGGGGAAAAAAATCATATTTGTGAAAAAAATATTTAAAAAATTACTAAATACCAAAATTACAAAAAAATAATACAAAAATTCACTACATTTTTTTGTATTTTTAGATATTTATTAATTTTTCAAAATATTTTTTTACAAATATTTTACTTTTTAGATACATCTAATTTTTTTAAATATTTGTAAAAAAAATCTTTAAAAAATTACTAAATAACATAATTAAAAAATATATATAAAAATTCAATACATTTTTTATATTTTTGTATATTTATTAATTTTTTACAAATATTTTACTTTACCAAATTTTAATATTTGTAAAAAAAAAATCTTTAAAAAATCCATAAATACCAAAATTACAAAAAAATAATACGAAAATTCAATACATTTTTGTATTTTTGGATATTTATTAATTTTTTACAAATGTTATACTTTTTAGATAGATCTAAATTTTTTTAATATTTGTAAAGAAAATCTTTAAAAAAATCACTAAATACCAAAATTACAAAAAAAAATTATATATATTCTGTACATTTTTTGTATTTTTAAATATTTATTAATTTTTTAAAATATTTTTCTACAAATATTTTACTTTTTAGATACATCTAATTTTTTTAAATATTTGTAAAAAAAATCTTTAAAAACTCACTAAATACCAAAATTACAAAAAAATATATATATAAAAATTCAATACATTTTTTATATTTTGTATATTTATTAATTTTTTACAAATATTTTACTTTACCAAATTTTAATATTTGTAAAAAAAAAATCTTTAAAAAATCCATAAATACCAAAATTACAAAAAAATAATACGAAAATTCAATACATTTTTGTATTTTTGGATATTTATTAATTTTTTACAAATGTTATACTTTTTAGATAGATCTAAATTTTTTTAATATTTGTAAAGAAAATCTTTAAAAAAATCACTAAATACCAAAATTACAAAAAAAAATATAAAAATTCTGTACATTTTTTTTATATTTTTTTATATTAATTAATTTTTTACAAATATTTTACTTTACAAAATATCATATTTGTGAAAAAAAAATCTTTAAAAAAATCCATAAATACCAAAATTACAAAAAAATAATACGCAAATTCAATACATTTTTTGTATTTGTAAATATTTATTAATTTTTTAAAATATCTTTTTACAAATATTTTACT
>NW_021025327.1:1950600-1963589 GCF_004153795.1 Camellia sinensis | reverse complement strand
CTTTATTTGTTTCGCTGCTCTTGTTATAGTGATATGTGAAAAATGAATTTTTGTCTAAAATTATTTAGTCCCTACAAGTAATTTTTCCCTTAAACTTTTGTCGGTGTGCATCGCAAAATAATCCTATAATTTAATAGATTATTTTAAAATTTCCATTAAAAAATAATATTAATCTTAAATCTATTTCAAAAATAATTTTTCATTCTCTTCTAATAATAATATAAATTATAGATTGTAATCAAAATTATTAGCCATGCTAGATTTAATATTTGTTTTGCTTGAAAAAAGAAGAATGAATCGGAATGGAAGTAAATAAAATATTACCATTTACGCCATGTGCTATTGTTTTTTTTTTTAACTTTAACTTCTGCCACATTAGCATCCTGTTCAATTTGGTTAGAAATCAGATGCATTACATTTTTTCGGAAATATCTTGATGTGTGATGAAATGTTGATTACCAAAATCTAAATAAAAATTAATAAAATTATTACTAAAAACTTTAATAAAATTATTTTTAATTATTTACATATTATCAAAATATATTTTTGGGAACATAATAAATTGGTGTTAAGCACCGTTAAGGTTCTAGAAAATTTTTGTTAATATTTGTTTTAATGGAAAACCAAAATATTTTTATTAATATTTATACTTAATGCATAGCACGGGTTTAAGAAGATTTTGCTTTAAAATAAAATGTATTTTTAATAATAAAGTTATTAGCCGTGCATAGAACTGTTAAGGTTTAAAGTTTGTGTTTTGCTTGAAAAGAAAATGCATGGGAATTTCTAAATAAAAATATTAATAAAAACATTTTGGTTTTCCATTGAAGCAAAATATTAATAAAAATATTACCATGTAGCGAATGTTTTATTGTTGTAACTTGCGCCACATCAGTAACTTGTTCCATTCCATCTATGAATACAGATTTGATTCATTCTTAAAAATTTCAAAATAATAATTCAGTTAAAACAAATATAATGAGGACATAATTGTGAGAAAGATGTAAAGAAAAATCAATCATAAAAAAATAATGATATACCAATAATGTACTAATAAGTTATAGATCTTAAAAGTCTGACATCATAAAAAAAAAAATGATACAAATCTAACATAATAAGAGAGTTCTAAATCTAACATCATAAAAAAAAGAAGTTGCATAGCCTCTCAAGATCAAAGAATAGTAGAAGACTGAAACATGGGTAGTGATTTACCTATCAAAGATTAAAGAAGAGTTTAACACTCTGTTTGGATGAAGGAGTTTGATGAGAAAAGAAAAAAATTTGTGAGAATTGAAAATCCTTCACTTGTTTGGATGGTTAAGTAATTTGAGAAATTGTGAGAGATTGTGAGATGGATTCTCACCAAACTTGTGTTTTGTTTCTCATCAAAAGTTGTGATATTTGCTGAGAAAATAATTAGGTTTAATGAACCTTGTTTAAAATACCAAATCTACCCTTACGAAAAAACATAATTTATTAATATGAAAGGTTATTTTGATAAAATGAATTAAAACACTTTCTTTTCCTTTTACTTATTTACTCTTTTCAAATAAGATAGGTGAGAAATCACATTCACTTCTCTTTTATTTATCCAAATGGTGAGAAATATAACATTTCTTTTCTTTTCTCACTTAGGTGGGAAGTGTGAAAAGAAATCACAATAATTTTTTTTCTTACCTCCTCTCATGATCCAAACAGAGTGTAAAGGAAAAAGAATAATAAAAGACTACATTATAGAATTACCATGACAAAAACCGTCAGTGTTGATTTACTTCCCATAGAATTATTATTATAAGAATAGAAGACAGAGGAAAAACGTATGGGCATTGATAGTAATGGAAAATCTTTTGAATTAAGTTTTTGTCATTTGTATAATTATTGATTCTATTGTGGGAGTGATTGTAATTCCATAACTATTGCTATATTATTAGAAATCATTAAAACAATTTAAATATTATTTTAATTTAGGAAAAATTACTCATAAATCTCATTTTGATAAATGTTGCTCTAGTTAGTCCTGAGTATTTTTTCTTAAACCATTTAGTCCTTTTTATTTTTGATATAATATATATTTTTGATATATTATATATGGAGTTTATATTTTTACTCATATTGTGATTTCATTTTAATTTTGTCATGGTGTGCATATATTCTCTTCCTATCTCTCATTTCTTTAATATCATCTAAACCCTTCTATCTCTTCACTCTCTCATACTCACATTCACACTCACACTCACACTCACACTCTCTCTCTTGTTGGCTCTTTTAACACTGTTCTCTGAATGCATCACCACACCATAACCCTCAAATCCCCAATCAAATGCAATGGATTGTCCCCAAACCCAATCACTATCCAAAACCCTAGACTAATTCACGCCATTTTCTGTAATGCCCTCAAAATAATACATAAACCCAACATCCAACAATTCTATATTCATGATAGATAGATTACTTTTCCAAACATACATCAGAGTTAATGTTACAAAAGAGAATTTCATATAAGTAACAATTGTTTACAACTATAATAAAATGCCCTACGGGCTTACATCTTCCCAAGTTGTTACTTGGTTACACAAAAGAAGAATTTTGACTCTTATACAGGTAAAGCCCTCGGCTTGCATTTACATGTTATCAATAAAACAAATAGCAAAGTAGAGTCTTCAACTCCAACAACTTCCTAAGCAAAGGTCTTGAACTTGGCACATCTCCTGTACCAGAAAATAGTGTCCCAAGTAGGGTGAGCCAAAGCCCAGCAGAAATATACTAAACCCAATATGAGAAATAACTAAAACATTATCATTCGACAAATGATTGACACGTGTAGACCAATTCACACCCTTCTCATCACCCGACAACAATTACATCCATGCTACTCTCCACTTCCCTTATTTATCCAATTCAATTCCTCAACATGGTTCATTATCTAACCAAACAATTTAGGTAAGACTATAGCTCGACTCATTAATACTTCCGCTATCCACGATTCAAAATGGGACTACACTCATATAATTAATACCCCAATTGACAACTTTATTCATGCACTTCAATTCATAAAGTTTCGGGACTTTCACCCCGGACATTCTCGCCAGTTTAATTACCTATGGAATCCATCCCTCATCTTCCCCCAAACAAGGGTACATATATAATGTATTTAAGCATGTAATCACATATGGAGTATATTCCCCATCTCCTTCCAAGCAACAATACATAAACAATGTGTTAAAGTATATGAACACATATAGAGTACATCCCCCATCTCCTTCCAAACAACAATACATAAACAATGTGTTAAAGTATATGAACACATATGGAGTACATCCCCCATCTCCTCCCAAACAACAATACATCCCAAACAATGTGTTAAAGTATATGAACACATATAGAGTACACCCCCCCATCTCCTCCCAAACAACAATACATAAACAATATGTTAAAGTATATGAACACATATGTGTGTGGAGTACATCCCCTATCTCGTCTCACACACTAGAGTACATCCCCTATCTCCTCCTAAAAAAAGAATATATATATAATGTATTTAAACATTTCATCACATACAATGTTTAATCAATACACATATTTGTTGTATTATTTCACCCATCATATTCAATGACATAACACGTTCGATTAGTTTCAGTTTTCCCTAATCCACATACAGTGTCTACAACAATCAAGACTATCCTCCACTGATAGCCCAAAGCAGTTATCTCTAAACAGATAATAAATTTATCAACAAATAAAATATCCAATTTTCATAGGTGAGAGATTAAATTATCCAACTACACCATTTACTCCCACAAATTCCCAATTTCATTATCCTCAACTAAATTTCACATTTTCAGAAATTAATTTTTCAAATTAATTATTCAACATAATTAGGGCATTTTTTCCTTATTCACAAGATTGCCCCCAAAGCTCATATTTCATTCATAATTCATGAACAACCCCCAAATTTCAAGTCTCAAACACATATTTGACTTAAACATAAAAAACCCCTCTTTTATAAATTGCAAAACCAACCCTAACTTTTTCCAAAATTACCCAACAATACCATCTATCCAAAATGCACAATATTTATGTCAAAACCCATGAGAAAGAGTAGGATATCCCTACCTCGAAGTGAAGAGACCAAATGGAGAAGATGATGAAAATCCAAAGTACTCTGAATCCACAACTCTTCAGATTAAAAGGGAGCCCTCAACACCCTCTATCTTTCTTACAAAGAGACTAGGCTAGAAACTTACTAGAAGTAGATCAAACCTTAGATAGAAGGTATACAGAGAGAGAGGATGTAGCCGTCCTAGGGTTTAATGAAAAGAGATCAAGAAAAAGTGAAGAGAAAGAGGCTGCTGCGAACTGATAAATACGTGGCTTGCTCGAGCGAAGGAGTAGTCGCTCGAGCGACTAGACACAAAGAATCCTCGCTCGAGCCAACAATTCAAACCTTCAGGTCTGCAACCAGAAGCACGCTAGAGCGAAGAAGAGCTCGTTCGAACGAAGGAACCCAAAACATACACCTTGCTTGCTCGAGCGAAGGAAAGCTCGCTCGAGCCAAGAATGGAAACTCTCAGGTACAAACCTATACGTAGACGTACGCTCGAGCAAAGGAACCCTGGCACGAGCCACCAGACACAACACCCAACTCTCGCTCGAGTAAAGGACCAAAAACAAAGAGCTCGCTCGAGCGACAAAAGGCTCGCTCAAGCGAAGAACCACAATTCTGGGCAGCAACCATTTGCTCCCAATCACACCCAACCTGTAACAAACCTGCCCAAAACATCCTATAACTCAATTACAAAGTATTGAAGGACGGAAACAAGATATATACAACATCCAACACTACGGAACCTAAGTCCGGAATACAATAATGAATGGAGGGAAAATCGGGATCACTATATTTTCCATACTGTGTCATCCAAGAAGTCTTCTTAGATTTTCAACCGCAAAGGAATTGAAGTCTCGGTTCCCAACATCATCAGCGTAATTAACATTTACATCATCAACATCAACAATATCAACTACATCATCAACACCATCAACATCAGCAACATCAACCACATCAGCAACATTAGTGACATCATCAACATCAGCAACATCAGCTACATCATAAACATCAGAACCCATACGATGTTACCAGCCACTGACCCAACTACATTGCAAATTAGAACATAAAAACCACAACACATACCTCTATTTCTCATTGTCATGCTTCGACTTCTCTGAATTTAACATGACCACTCTACGGTTCTAACGTTGAGTGATGCCTTGGTTGCAATCTGGGGTAACGATTTCGCTATTCAATGTGAATGTCGACGGTACTGGCGGATTAGCGACATTAATACGCCAATCTCTTGGCCGACGATGGATCACAGTTCAAGAACCCTCAGTGTCCACACTGAAACGCCTTCGCAACTGTGCCAAAAGGGGGCTTTAAGCTTTTTTAGGGTTTTGGTGGGTGATATGCGATGTTATTTATGGGATGAATATCACACAATCAACATCGCCCCTTTCAAGATTGACGATGATCCAATCCGTAACATTTGTATGGAAATCCAAAAGTTTCTATCCTACATCGTCCATTTTTCTATTTCTCATTGTCATGCTTCGACTTCTCTGAATTTAACATGACCACTCTACGGTTCTAACGTTAAGTGATGCCTTGGTTGCAATCTGGGGTAACGATTTCGCTATTCAATGTGAATGTCGACGGTACTGGCGGATTAGCGACATTAATACGCCAATCTCTCGGCCGACGATGGATCACAATTCAAGAACCCTCAGTGTCCACACTGAAACGCCTTCACAACTGTGCCAAAAGGGGGCTTTAAGCTTTTTTAGGGTTTTAGTGGGTGATACGCGATGTTATTTATGGGATGAATATCACACAATCAACATCGCCCCTTTCAAGATTGACGATGATCCAATCCGTAACATTTGTATGGAAATCCAAAAGTTTCTATCCTACATCGTCCATTTTGTTCGGGATAGAGGGAAAAATGAAAAAATGCAATAGTATGCTTTAGGTATTTTGGTAACTCCAACATCACGGAAAAACCACAAATACCCCTTCCCAAATACAGCCCATTTCCAAACTACACGGTGTCCAACGTAATTAACATTCACATAGGACTTTTCGAGCTATAAAAAAAAGGTTAGGACTAAATGGTGTAACATATCATAATTTGAGATTTGCTGGTGTTTTACCCTTTAATTTAACTAAACAAGATTTTAGTCTAGTTGTAAAATGATACATGTATTCTAAAAATTATAAAATTCAGAAAAATTGAGAGAAATTGATTGTCACTTCAAGCCTAAACATGCCACAATATATTTGATTATATTATACTAACATTCAACTCGTGCTGTACATGGCTACATGTATATGATAATGATACATATAAATATTTTATAAATTTTTAGATTATAAGTTTATGTTTATTTTTGAATTTTGAGATATATGATAAAGATATTTATTAACATTGCATGAATTTTTAGAGTATAAAATTTAGAGCCCTGTCTATTTTAATCCAATGACTAGCCTAGGTGCAACTTGGGTTGGCCCAACTTAAGTAATTTAAATTTGTAAAATTTTAGAACCTTAAGTAATTTAAGATCGTAAAATTTTAAACCTCAAAGGCCCAACAACGTATTTGCTTATATTATACTTGTGTAATGCCTGTCCTATACACAACAAATACAAATTAGCATTTTTTTTTATGGAAAAATTAGTGAAACATCTCTATCCAACTTTTAGTAGTAGGAAAGATCCAATATTTTTTTTTTTTGCTTATTAGTTAAAGTCCCTCAATAATATTTAGAGACATTTTCAGTTTGTCACAAAGAAATTTCAAATTTCTCTATGCAAGCTAAAATTTCTCTGTCTGTGCCGAAATTTCTCTGTGAAAATATCGAGGGATCCCAACTACTATGAAAATATTACATATCTTTTATCTTATAAAATCATAACATTAGTGACCTTAAACAAAAAACCCATTCTTTTATATTGTCATAAAATACAATAAAAAATCATTTTTATATAGAAAATGGTCCCACATTTACCAACTCCAGAAACGGTGGGGCGATGGGCACCCAAAAACCTTTTGACCTTCCACATTTGCCGGCTCCATAAACGGTGAGGATGTGGACACCCAAAATCATATTTTTCCACATTTGCCGCCTCCAGAAATGGCAGGATCGTGGACACCCAAAAATATTTTCCCACATTCATTCAGCGATATGCACAGACAAGGCAATTAGGCACCTTGACTCCCTGCGCGGGTACCAATTACATTACACAACTCAAAACCAATCTGACTCACTACCCGGACTCATAGACTATTTACCCTCTTTCAACTTTTCCATCATTCACACAAGTATAGTATCATAGGAGAAATTTATAATGTATATGATGCATGAATTTATAAATATTTCATTTTTCCTAAAATGATTTACATTCACCACCATTCACTACTTCACATATCAATAATAAAGGATTTTTCATTAAACAATCATCATCATCTCAAGTTTATGTAGAGAAAAGTTTCAATTCCCACGTTTCAACCTTAAAGTTAAGTAAATACATTCAATTTTATGTTTTTGAAACCAATTGAGCAAAACTCCTCTTTGTTGAACAAGTTTCAAAACTAGGGATTATGAAAAATTTGGGGTTTCCTCCATTTTATGAATTAAGGACTACTGGTCCTCATCAACAATGAAAATCATCAATAAAAACATAATTCCATTGAAAAATCATGAATTATTAACCATATCCTTCCAAATCATTAATCAACAAACTCAATTATACACACACACACACACACACACACACATATATATATATATAAGGATGAATATCTAATGAAATTACCATATGTGGGTCTCAAATCAAAGATATAACAAGTTAAAGACACCCCTACCTCAAGATTGAAAGTTGAAGATTGACGAAGTTGCGAAATAATTGGTAAAACTTTTGATTCAATCTTTCCTTTCAACCTCCTTGAAGGGTCTTAGGTAAATCTAAGGTAGAAATTAGAGAAATCAAGTGTTTGGAGCTCTACGGTTTCGAGTATATGGATGGAGAGGAAGAGAAGAGGAAGTAAGAATAAATATTTTGGGCAAAAAAATTACTTCAAAGTGTTTGATACCGACCAATTCGCTCGAGCGGTCAAAGCTTGGCTCAAGCGGTGAAAAGAAGCTCCTAGAATCTTTGAAATTCGCACAGTTCGCTCAAGCGATGAAAAGTTCGCTTGAGCTAACCTACTTCCATTTATTTAAAATTCAAGCAGGTATAACTCTCGTTCGATCTCCGTTTTAGGTCGTACTTGTGTCTAAATCGAAGCTCCGGAAACAGCTTTCCAATGGTTTTAGTGTCACATTCAAATTCAAATTTAAAGTGTGGAAAGATAAAAGGGCAAAAGAGTGAAGACTACTCAAGGGACAATTATCCGAATCAATATTTTTGGTTCAATTTTACTTTATCATTATGATACCACCTCAATCAATATTCTAAAATGAACCAAAGACGCTCCAAATACAATAATAACAGTGTCACAAGCAATCTCATAAGTTTAAGAAGTTCCAAGTGTTACACATATTTTTTAGACCAGAAAGAAAATCTTTATTGCAAAAATCGATAAAAGATCGAATCAATCTGATACAACGGTATCACAAGATTTCAAAAAGAGACAAACAATTTCTATAGAATGAAAGATCCAAGCCTCCATAGAGGAAGAGAAAAGCCCCTCACAAGGGAGGCAAACAAACCTCCAGACAAGAAAAATTATTACATCACCAAATTAAAAATTAAGAAAACTAAACAAAAAAACTAGATCCAAATTGCCACCGAACTCATCCAAAACTCCATTGCTTTGCTGCCTTCAACTTGGAATCTGAAAACCTACTTCCGCTGGTTAAGATAGTACATTGAGGTTGAGATGATCGTCTAGTGTAAAACAAACGCGTTGTCTAGTGTCAGTCTTCGAATGGTAAGATCTGAAATCAAATCTTAAAGTTTTGGACTCGATGGTGGAGAAAGTAAGACAATGACGACCAGACTAGAGAAGTAAACATTAAATTTAGGTTAAGAGAATGATCAAAGAGAGGAAGAGGGAGAAGGAGAGAAGAGGGAGATCGAAGAGGTGGAGAACCACTACCGTCTCTCTCTTCCCCTTGCACAAACATATAATAGTTTAAAGTACTAAATTTGTTGGTTTTCAAAAATAAAAAAGTAGTCACAATAAATTTTTTTTAAACGTCAAATTATTCACAAAAAATAGTCTCTCACACCTCTCATTTGTTGCACCAATTCTTGAACCTGTGGAATGATATTTGTTAACCTGCATCAACCAACGACGTAGCACGTACTGTGAGAATTTTTTAACCAATTATAATTGTCCACATATCTACTATTTATTTAAATTCCCACAAACTAACTCTAAGATTGATGAGAAAAAGTAGTCTAGCAGCATATTCACATTGTGATTGACATTGTTATTGATTGGTTAAAATTATAAAACTTAATATTTTTTTTTAAGCTTATAAGAGATAATTTAACATTTATCAAGTGATAAATGGTGTGGAATAATATTTCAAAACCATCAAATAATCATTCAATATCATGTGGCTGTATTACCATATTCAAATAACATTATTAATTTACAGTAAGAATCATAATTTTTTTTTTGAATTAATAAGAGGCAAATATTGACTATTTAATGTTTTTGCGGCTTTTTAACCAACATTAGATTGTTTAAATTCAAATACAATAACATTTATCTTATTTTTTTTAGATCGGTGAAAGTCAGTTGTTAGCAAGGGTGGATATTGGCCCGTCCAGCCTGTCCGGTTCAATCCTAATTTTTTTAGGACTCGAGCAGGTTGTTTTAGCCTATAGGGCTAGGCTGAGCCAATATTTTCAGTCCGAAATATTAATGGATTCGGTTTGGGATTTATACTTTTAGCCCATCCCGGCTCGGCCCACTACTAAATTATTTATTTATTTATTTATTTATAATATATTAAAATATATATTTTTTTGGAACTAGACTTTATCTTTGTTAATTTTATTGAAACCCACATTTGTAGTGATGTATAATTGAATTTGTAACGCCCTCAAAATAACAACAATAAACCCATCAAATAAGACATGCATTGATATGTGAAAGTTCCACATTCTTCCATTATATCAGAATTCTATCACATAAGTATTACATGTTAACAACAAAAGCAAATGCCCTATGGGCTTACAGCTTTCCAAGTTAACACTTGGTTACAACAAAAGAGTACTAACTCATACACATTAAGCCCTTGGCTTGAATTTACATGTAATACATCAAAAGTAAAACGACAAAAGTGTGTCCGCCTCTAGCCTCCCAAGCTATGTCCTTGGAGGTGGCATGCTACCTGTACCTGAAAATGATATTCCCATATAGGGTGAGCCACAGCCCAGTAGAAATACACTAAACCAACCATGAACAATGACTAAAAGATTAGCAATTGATAGATGGCCAACACTGATACATCCGCATAAATCACATTTTATGTCATACGACTTATGAGTCCAAGTTACTTTTCATTTTCCCCTTTTTAACAGATGAGCATATTAGCTCTATCATCATCTCAACAGATATGTATAAAAACTATATCCCACATTCACAGATAAGCATATAGAATATCCACATTCTCAACAGATATGTATAAAAACTATATCCCACATTCACAGATAAGCATATAGAATATCCACATTCTCAACAGATATGTATAAAAACTATATCCCACATTCACAGATAAGCATATAGAATATCCACATTCTCAACAGATATGTATAACAACAATATCCACATTCACAGATAAGCATATAAGCTATATCCACATTCTACAACAGATATGTATAGGAGTTCATCCCCTATCTTCTCCCAACACTAACCGGACATCCCCCATCTCCTCCTCTACACAAAACGTATACAAACACATTGGTTCTATATACAATCATTCAATACATACAGTTAATGTATTCTAACAACCGTCAATTTTCATGACACATTCCATTGATTAGTTTCAGTTTGCCTAATCATCATGCAGTGTCTACAACAATCACGACTATCCTCCACCAATAGCCCAAAGCAGTTATGTAAGCAGTGTGGTAAAGTGTGTATATGTATATATATATATATATATAAATAATAAATAAATAATTTAATTTAATCAAAAATTTTAAGCCCAAAAATAAATAAATAAATAAAATTATCCTTGACCGTCGACCGGTTGGTCAACCTGAGGCTCAACCAAGGGGTCAACCCGGGGGTCGTCCTGCGTGCTTTACCCAAGGCACATCTCTTTCTCTCTCGCTCTCTAAAATGCTCTCTGCAGTTAACAATGAGTTTGACAAATGACACTAAACACACAACACTAATACATTCCTTAACAATTCCATTGTGAGACAAAAACAATATTTTGGCTTCTCAAAATTAGTACTAACACTAACACACACCTTAGTGCGTCCACTGCTAATGCTCTAAAGCAAAAACAAAAGTCCTTGCAAAACAAATTCAAGAACATACAAGGGGAAAATGGTCACACAAAAAACAAAAAAAAAGCCATTGTACCCTAAGCAGCTGCAACTCCTTGTTATTGTAAAAAATATTACATATATTGATCCTTAGGCCTTATTTGGCAAGTGGTAATTTTTAGTCAAAAAAGTCAAAAAAAGTCATCAAAAAAATCAAAAAAGCCAACCACCTATACCAAAAAGTCAAAATTTCATTTCTCTCTACTTTTTGCCCACCTTTTCGTAAAAAAATCAAAAAATTATCCTAAACATACTAATTTTTACCTTATATTTTAACTAAAAAACTAAAAAATTACTAAAATAACATGTTCCCAAACAGGCCTTAACCCACGAGGGAAAGAAGTACTCCTCCACAAGCAAAAAAACAATAAAATGGGACTACAGGTGGAGGTCCATTTATCATGTTTCATATTTATATTTTTTAAAAAATGTATAATATAATCTAGTTTAAGACAATCAAAGATAAAATTATTATTAACTCTCATAAATATTAATTTAAACAACTGATAATTAGGGGTAGATAAATATCAGATTCGGGGTCGGATTTGGGCCGGGTTTGATATACATAATATAATATTTTGTGTCTGTTCAAGCATGATCTAGCTCTAACATCGGCCACATATTTGCCGAAGTCCAGTCCAAAAATAAATTATAATTCTAACCCACTCATGGGACTATATGTTAAAAAAATTAAAACATTATATTTCTTAAATAAATATATTTGACATCATTATAATTGAAGTATTTTTTGTATCAACAAAAGATTCTTAAATAACATTCAATCATACAATCACTACAAAATGGGGATTTCAATAAAATTAACAAGATAAAGCTCTAGTTTTCAAAAAAATAATATATGTTTAATATTTATAAATAAATTAAATAAATAAATAATTTAGTAGTGGGCCGAGCCGGGATGGGCTAAAAGTATCAAATCCCAAACCGAATCCATTATATTTCGGACTTGAAAATACTTGGGCTCAGGCCTAGCCCATAGGCTAAAACAAGACCTACTCGATTCCTAAAAAAATTAAGGACATGAACCCGGACAGGCTGGACGGCCAATATCCCACCCTTGCTAACAACTGGACTTTCAGCCGATCTAAAAAAAAGATAAATGTTATTGTATTGAATTTAAACAATCTAATGTGGTTAAAAAGCCGCAAAAACATTAAATAGTCCAATATGTGGCCTCTTATTAATTCAAAAAAAAAATTATGATCTTACTGTTAAATTAAAATGTTATGGAAGTATGGAATACAGCCACATATATTGATATGATTATTTGATGGTTTGAAATATTATTCCACACCATTTTATCACTTGATTAAAATGTTAATTATCTCTTATAATCTAAAAAAAAAATATTTAAGTTTTATAATTTTAACCAATCAAAACATAATAAAAAAATAAATCTCTTCTG
>NW_021025327.1:1892228-1944583 GCF_004153795.1 Camellia sinensis | reverse complement strand
CTTAACATATTCATTACACCACCACTCACTCTCTAAAATTAAAAAACTCTTAACACATACTTTTAATCCTCACTTTTTATACTTTTTGTCATATAATACATATTTTAACATATATTTTTAAGTATTCCATTGTGATGCTCTTGTTTGGACTATTCGGTAAACATATCACAATTTTCTTTTTTTTTCTCTCTCTTGTTTTGTCTGCAGGTTACAGGTTTGTTTCGTCCAGCTTTCTATCGTTTTCCTGTGAGAATTAAGCATGAGAGTAGGACTGTACCTGTTACCTCAGTCACCTTTTCAACAACTACTAGTTTCTCTTCTGCCTTTTCCACTCACCTTTTTTTTTTCTTTTTTTTTTTTTGTGGGGGAGAATAATATACAAGAACTACAAAAAAGAGTTATCAAGTTGTTTTACATTTTTTTTTACAAACAAACCTATATTTAATTTGGACGAAAAAACTTTCTAATGGAAGATATATTATTTATTTTTAGCAAAAGAAATTTTGTTTTTTTGGCTAAAATTTACAACAACAAAAAAAAATATTGGCGAAAATAATCATTAAGATAAAATGTTGTATCAAAATTATAATTATTTTACTTTTTCTCTCACAAATATCACATTCAATTAAAAAAAAAATATAACTCCCTTTCCAAATACAAATATTATATCTTATTAAAATAGTTAAAAACTAAAATAACTTATTAAATATAGTCAACTTCTCAAACGAAGCCATTATTTGTCCCATTTTATTTCACTTTTTATATGTAATTTAAAATAATCTAAATATCATTATTTAAGAAAAATAAAAACAAATATATTTTAAGTCACTTTCACTAAAGTTGAAAGGTTAGTTGACAAATGATTTCTACAACTTTCACAAACGATTAACAGAGCATTACAGTGAAATGGGGCCCACACTAAGGTCTGATTGGTTGTTTTACCGCAAAGGCATTCACAAAAAAGAAGAAAATAAAAAGAGTTATAAGTGATAAGATAAAAATAAAAAATAAAAAGAATTGTAAAAACATGAAAAAGCTTGTCACTTTAATTGTATGTTTGTTGGTTAATTTTTTTTGGAAACTTACCTTGTATTGCAATTTTCGCTATAAAAATAAAAATAAAAAACATTTGACTATTCTGGTTAAACATGAAAAAGCTTGTCACTTTAATTGTATGTTTGTTGGTTAATTTTTTTTGGAAACTTACCTTGTATTGCAATTTTCGCTATAAAAATAAAATAAAAAACATTTGACTATTTTGGTTAAAAAATGTAACAACCCTCACTCCACTCTAGTCATGCTTGCATATATTACATGATCTTGTCTTGATATGTTGCATCTTTGCAAACATTGATTCGTCTTGCTTAAGTGTTTCTCGCATGTTTTGTACCTTGCTTGGTGTGAGTTTAGCCGAGGTCATCTTTAGTCTAGAACTTCCTTGGAACCACTTTGTTTGACCTCCACCTTCGCCCTGACATATTGGCTGAGATGTCATTATCTAGGCCGAGGTGTTCATCACCAAGGCCGAGATGTGTATTATCTAGGCCGAGATGTTACCTTTGCACCTAAGTGATCTTGTCTTGGAGTGGTGTGACCTAGACCAAGGTGTGGCACATCTAGGCCAAGGTGTGGCACAGCCTAGTCAAGTGTTGCCCTTCCTAGCCGAGATCATTGTTCCCTTACTTGCCGATGCCTTGTTCTTAGCCGAGATCATTACCCACCAGAGTGCCCATGCCATCTTGCTTGTTGAACACACTTTGTCATAGTCTTGTCTTTTCACTCAGCCACCTTTTTGAGGAGAACCAACCCGGTAGTGCCACGTGTCCTAGCTGAGTGTTAAGTCAGCCAGCAGACCTAGAAATGTATCATTTGCTATATGTCTTTGTTTGTGAGGAGAGAGAAGCTTTAGAAGAAGAAGAAGAAGAAGAAGTCTTAGAGTGAGAGAGTGGGCTTTTGAGCTTGATTCCTAGAGATCAAACCGTTAGATTCGCGTATTGAGGTTAGATTCTTAATTTACTTTTGATGTTCCTTATGTTTATCTAGCTGCATTGCACGATCGAACCTGTTTTGCATGTTAAGCATTGGTTTAAAGTTGGTTTTAGAAAGAGAAGATGGTGTTCATGTGTTTTTTAAGAAAAAGTCTTGTTTGATCCAAAAGTTTGCCTTAAGATTCATGTTTTGTGTTTGTTCTCGCAAGATCCTTGAATATGGGTACCCAGGTCCATGTTTTTGAATTCATAGCATGAAATCTCAGATTTTGTAATAGCAAATTATGATCTTGCATTCATCTTCCTCATGTTCATGTTCTTCATGTTTGTCATGTTCTTCAAGAGAGGGAAACCCAGATTTTTCCGACTTCATTTCTGTGAATGTGGCCATCGAGGCCACACCTCGGCAAGGAGGTGTGGGACCTCGGCCTAGACCTGGTAGTTGCCTAGCACGTTTTCCCGAGATAAGGAACTGTGTTTTGTTTTGATTTGACTTAGTTTTTGAAAAATGCCGAGATCATTTGCATGCATGCAAGACTTGTTTTGAGAAGTGCATTCAATAGACTTTGCCATGTGTTTGTAGGACTTGGACTTGCCTTGACCCCGACATCTAAAGAGCTAAGTGAGTGGTATTTTTAATAAAGTTATGTTATTAAGTTTTGATAAAGTTTTGCCTTGCTTGTTTTGGAAAAGTATTTTGTGAAGCATGAATGATGATCCCTATTTTGTATATCAAGTATTAGCCTTGTTTTGAATGACAACCTTTGAAAGTTCGTACGTGCTAGGGGACTATAAGCATTTGTAGCACAACCTTTTTTAATGTCACCCCTTGGAACTTGAAAGCCTTGAAAGACTTAAATTATTGAGACTTGAAAGATTGTTAGATAAACTTGATTTGCCCTTGGATTTTGTACAAGATGTGATGTGCCTTGATTTGATAAAGATTTCAGATATCATTCATGCAAACCCCTTTATTATTTATACCATTCACTGAGTATCCAAGCTCACCCCTCCTTATATATATGTAGGTGATGAGCAGGACGGCGGTGACGCCTAGATGCACTTGCTACTTGTTTTGGATTATGCACTTTTGCCGCACCTTGAAGATTATGCTTCTTAGTTGTATTTTGTTGTATTTTATTGTATTTTGTATTTGATAGCTGAGAAGCCTTTTGGTCAAGATGTATTTTTTGTACTTCATTTTGTTGTATTAAAGCTATGTACGAATGTATGCCATTCCATTTAACTTATGCACAGCTCTTATGGACTAATTAAATTTGTATATATTGCTTCCGCACATGTTAGCCCCATATGTAATACTCTGATTGTGTGTGAATTTAGAAAGTTGGCCTTCGGTAAATCTCGGATTACTAGCCATCATGGCACCATTCTAGTAGGGGCGGAATGGGGTCGTGACAGATTGGTATCAGAGCACAAGTTTCTTATAGTGCGTTATTCACACACTTGAGTCCTAAAGAGCATAGGATTTCCCTTAGAAAAATGTTAGGATCACATCATATTGCTTGTTATTTGACAAGGTGTGCATTTTCTCGGCTTGACTGTTTGTTGCTTGCGTACATGTCCATTTGATCATTTTGTTTTAAGTCATGTTTTACATACTCTTAGCATCATGAGAAGGGGTAGACCACCAGTTGGCCGAGATCATCCTGAAGATAGATTGGATAGATTAGAGAGACTGGTCGAAGGTTTGGTCCGTGAGTTGAGGCAAACTCGACCACAAGACACTAGTACTACTTCTACCAAGGCCGAGCAGACAAATGGCCGACGTGCAGTTCCACCTCCGCCTCCTCCAATGCCACAAGTGCCTCCACGGCAAGCTTTATATGGGGACAACACCATAGCCTTGATTAGAGAGTTCAAAAAGATGAAACCGCCGAGGTTCTCTGGGGGTATTGAACCGATGAAGGCCGAAGCGTGGGTCTTGGAAATGGAGAAGCTGTTCGAGATCTTTCCCAGTACTGATGCCCAGAAGGTGTCACTGGCAACATTCACACTAGACGACGATGCACGAAGATGGTGGATGATGACCCGAGAAAGCAACCCAGATCTGACTTGGGCCAAATTTTTGGAATTATTTTATAACAAGCATTTCCCCCTTAGTGTTCGAGACCGTAAGACCACAGAGTTTCAGACTTTGACACAAGGCAACAAGACAGTGGCAGAATATGACTGTGCTTTTACCGAGTTGGCGAGATATGCATCTCACATGGTCGATGATGAATACAGAAAGGCCAGGAAGTTCGAAAGTGGACTAATTCAGGATCGAGTTAACATGCTCAATATGCCGACCTACACCGGAGTGTTGGACAAGGCCATCTTGGCAGAGGCTAACTTGAACTGATATCAGAACTCAGGAGAAAATCAGAGGAAGAGGCAGAACTATGATAATCGCGAGCACCATTTAATGCCAAGAAGAAAGCGAATGCTGGCAGCTCTAGCAACTCGAACCAAGAAGGTAATACTAGGTCGACGTGTGCAAGCTGTGGGAAGCCGTATTCCAGAGTTTGCCGTTGGGCATCGGGAGCCTATTTTGAATGCGGTGAAATGGGTCATCGTGTGAAAGACTGCCCGAAGGCAAGGACTGATGATGGTAAGAAGAATGGGAGCACCTCGGGCTATGCACAGAGAAATAACATCGGAAGGGCACAGACGAGACAGGGCAGAGTTTTTGCATTGGTACCAGGAGACACTCAGAATGCTGAGATAGTAGTGTCAGGTATACTCCCAATTTGCTCTCAAGATGCATACATATTAATTGATTCGGGTTCTATGCATTCATTTGTATCTGCTAAGTTTGCCGAGAAGTTAAATAGAGAACAAGAACCCCTTGACTATGTGTTATATGTGTCTACTCCATCTGGGAGAACTATGATTGTTGCATCCATTTATAGGGCGTGTGTGGTCGTGATTAGGGGTGTAGAATTGTTAGTCGATTTAATGCCGTTAACCATGGCTCACTTCAATGTCATATTGGGAATGGATTGGTTAGGAGCGAATCATGCATCCATTAATTGTGTTTCGAAGAATGTCACACTGAAACCCCCAAACCAAGCCGAGGTTATTTTCCAAGGTAAGGGAGTAGTGCCCCCACCTTACTTAATCTCATCCATGAAAGCCTATAAGTTGATCCAAAAAGGGTGTCAGGGTTATTTGTCCAGTATACTAAGTGATTCGAATGGAAGTGTTGAGTTAGCCGACATACCAGTTGTTAAGGAATTTCCCGACGTCTTTCCAAATGAGTTGCCTGGCCACTTGATCGATAGAGAGGTAGAGTTTACAGTGGAGATCATGTCGCGAACGCAACCTATCTCCAAAACACCCTATAGAATGGCCCCAGCTGAACTTAAGGAACTAAAACTGCAATTACAAGAATTGTTGGGTAAGGGTTTCATTAGGCCGACCACTTCACCATGGGGAGCCCCGGTTCTATTTGTTAAGAAAAAGGATGGCACACTTCGCCTTTGCATTGATTACAGAGAACTTAATAAGGTAACCATCAAGAACAAGTACCCATTGCCTAGGATTGACAATTTGCTTGATCAACTACAAGGAGCATGAGTCTTTTCCAAGATTGACCTTAGGTCGGGCTACCATCAGCTGAAGGTTAAACCCGAGGATATTGAGAAGACTACTTTTCGGACAAGGTATGGCCACTACGAATTTTTGGTAATGCCTTTCGGAGTGACCAATGCTCCTACAGCATTCATGGACTTGATGAATAGAGTCTTTAAGCCGTATCTAGATGAGTTCGTAGTTGTTTTTATTGACGACATACTGATCTATTCCAAGAGTGCAATTGAACACGAGAATCATCTGAGACTTGCCCTGCAAATCTTGAGAGACAAGAAGTTGTACGCCAAGCTGAGCAAGTGCGAGTTCTGGCTTTTTAGCATTTCATTTTTAGGGCATGTGATTAATGAAGAGGGTATATCAATTGATCCCAGTAAGATTGAAGCCATTGTGAATTGGCCGACGCCGACCAACGTGTCCGAGGTTCATAGTTTCCTGGGCTTGGCAGGTTATTACAGAAAGTTTGTGAAGGACTTCTCAAGGATTACAGTACCATTGACACAACTAACCAAGAAGGGAACAGCATATGAATGGACCGATGATAGAAAATCAGCCTTCCAAGAGTTGAAGACGAGGTTAGTTAGGGCACCAGTTCTTGTACTCCCATCAGGTAAGGAATTTCAGATTTTGAGTGATGCTTCACATAAGGGTTTGGGTTGTGTATTAATGCAAGGGGACAAAGTCATAGCATATGCATCTCGTCAGTTGAAACTTCATGAAAAAAACTATCCAACCCATGATCTAGAGTTAGCAGCCGTGGTGTTTGCTTTGAAGATTTGGCGTCACTACTTGTATGGAGCCTCTTGCCAAGTTTTTACAGATCACAAAAGCTTGAAGTACTTGTTCACTCAAAAGGAACTAAATTTGAGGCAGAGAAGGTGGCTTGAATTATTGAAGGACTACGACATGCAGATTCGGTATCACCCAGGTAAAGCAAACTCGGTAGCCGACTCATTGAGTAGAAAGTCAGTGGGAAGTTTGGCATGCCTAGCCATGATTTCAGTGGAGTCGACTACTATTGGGGAAGTAAAGGCAAGGCAAATGGAGAATGAATTCCTGAAGAAGGTAGCCGACGAGATTATCACCAGGCCGAGGTCAGGTTACACCCTTGAGAATGGAGTGCTTAAGTTTGAAGGAAGATTGTGCGTGGCCGACGTCCCAGAGTTGAAAGGAAAGATTTTGCAAGACTCTCATGGATCCAGATTTGCAGTTCACCCAGGGAACACCAAGATGTATCAAGATGTAAAACAGACTTTTTGGTGGCCGAATATGAAAAGAGAGATCGCCGAGTTCGTGTCTCAGTGTTTGTATTGCCAACAAGTGAAAGCAGAACATCAGAGGCCAGCGGGACTTCTCCAACCTTTGCCGATTCCTGAGTGGAAATGGGAACACATCTCCATGGACTTTGTGATTGGTTTGCCGAAGACACAGAAATGAATGGATTCGATCTGGGTTATAATCGACAGATTAACTAAGTCAGCACACTTCTTGCCTGTTAAAACTTTGTTTAATGCTGATCAACTTACTGTGTTGTATATGAATGAGATTGTTAGACTTCATGGTGTGCTGATGTCCATTGTGTCAGACTGGGATTCAAAGTTTGTTTCTAGATTTTGGCAGAGTTTACAAAGGGCTTTGGGGACCGAATTGAGGTTTAGTACGGCTTTTCATCCCCAGACCGATGGCCAAACAGAGAGAACAATTCAAACACTTGAAGATATGCTTAGACTATGTGTATTGGATTTCAAGGGAAGCTGGGAAGAGCATTTGCCATTAGTAGAATTTGCTTACAACAACAGTTATCAAGCTAGCATTGGCATGGCGCCGTATGAAGCACTGTATGGAAGAAAGTGCAGATCGCCAATATGCTGGACCGAGGTAGGAGATAAAGCTTTGGTCGGCCCCGATCTAGTTCAAAGGACAACCGAAAAGATCAAGCTTATCCAACAGAGAATTAGAACCGCTCAGAGTCGACAAAAGAGTTACGCCGACCAGAGAAGAAAAGAGTTAGAGTTTGAAGTTGCGGATCATGTATTCCTGAAGATCTCGCCGATGAAAGGAGTTTCAAGATTTGGGAAGAAGGGTAAATTGGCACCTCGTTACGTCGGGCCTTTTGAAGTTCTTGAGAAAGTTAACCCAGCTGCCTATAGACTAGTTTTGCCACCAGAACTAAGTCAAGTTCACAATGTGTTCCATATTTCGATGTTGAGGAAGTATATTCGGGATCCACTGCATGTAATTGATTATACTGGGATTGCGGTTAGTGACGATTTAGGCTATAAGGAGAAGCCGATGAAAATTATTGACAGACAAGTGAAACAGTTGAGGGACAAATCTATACCAATGGAGAAAATCGAATGGAAAGAGCATTACAGCAAGGATACTACATGGGAAATGGAAGAAGAAATGGAAATCCGTTATCCGGGGTTATTTGTAGAACAAGGTAAATTAAGTTTGGGGACCAAACTTCTTTAAGGAGGGTAGGACGTAACAACCCTCACTCTACCCTAGTCATGCTTGCATATATTACATGATCTTGTCTTGATATGTTGCATCTTTGCAAATCTTGATTCGTCTTGCTTAAGTGTTTCTCGTATGTTTTGTACCTTGCTTGGTGTGAGTTTAGCCGAGGTCATCTTTAGTCTAGAACTTCCTTGGAACCACTTTGTTTGACCTCCACCTTCGCCCTGACATATTGGCCGAGATGTCATTATCTAGGCCGAGGTGTTTATCACCAAGGCCGAGATGTGTATTATCTAGGCCGAGATGTTACCTTTGCACCTAAGTGATCTTGTCCTGGAGTGGTGTGACCTAGACCAAGGTGTGGCACATCTAGGCCAAGGTGTGGCACAGCTTAGTCAAGTGTTGCCCTTCCTAGCCGAGATCATTGTTCCCCTACTTGCCGATGTCTTGTTCTTAGCCGAGATCATTACCCGCCGGAGTGCCCATGCCATCTTGCTTGTTGAACACACTTTGTCATAGTCTTGTCCTTTCACTCAGCCACCTTTTTGAGGAGAACCAACCCGGTAGTGCCACGTGTCCCAGCTGAGTGTTATGTCAGCCAGCAGACCTAGAAATGTTTCATTTGCTATATGTCTTTGTTTGTGAGGAGAGAGAAGCTCTAGAAGAAGAAGAAGAAGTTTTAGAGTGAGAGAGTGGGCATTTGAGCTTGATTCCTAGAGATCAAACCGTTAGATTCGCGTATTGAGGTTAGATTCTTAATTTACTTTTGATGTTCCTTATGTTTATCAAGCTGCATTGCGCGATCGAACCTGTTTTGCATGTTATGCATTGGTTTAAAGTTGGTTTTAGAAAGAGAAGATGGTGTTCATGTGTTTTTTAAGAAAAAGTCTTGTTTGATCCAAAAGTTTGCCTTAAGATTCATGTTTTGTGTTTGTTCTCGCAAGATCCTTGAATATGGGTACCCAGGTCCATGTTTTTGAATTCATAGCATGAAATCTTAGATTTTGTAATAGCAAATTATGATCTTGTATTCATTTTCCTCATGTTCATGTTCTTCATGTTCGTCATGTTCTTCAAGAGAGGGAAACCCAGATTTTCCCGACTTCATTTCCTTGAATGTGGCCATCAAGGCCACACCTCAGCAAGGAAGTGTGGGACCTCGGCCTAGACCTGGTAGTTGCCCAGCATGTTTTCCCAAGATAAGGAACTGTGTTTTGTTTTGATTTGACTTAGTTTTTGAAGAATGCCGAGGTTCAATTTCATTGCATGAAGACTTGTTTTTGAGTAGTGCATTCAATAGACTTGCCCACGTGTTTGTAGGACTTGGATTTCCTTGACCCCCGACGTTTGAAGAACTAGGTGAGTGGTATTTTAATAAAGTTATTTATTGAGTTTTGAATAAAGTTTTGTCCCTTGCTGTTTTTGGAAAGTATTTTATGAAGCTGCAATGATGATCCCTATTTTGTATATCAGTATTAGCCTTGTTTTGAATGAAACAATCTTGAAAAGTCCGTACGTGCTTAGGGGACTATAAGCATTTGTAAGCACATATCTTGAAAAAGTTCGTACGTGCTAGGGACTATATGCATTTGTAGCAAACAACCTTTGTTAATGTCACCCCTTGGAATTGAAAAGCCTGAAAGACTTAAATTATTGAGACTTGAAAGATTGTTAGAATAAACTTGATTTGCCCTTGGATTTGTACAAGAATGGTGATGTCCTTGATTGATAAAGTTTCAGATATCAAATTCATGCAACCCCTTTATTATTTATAACCATTCACTGAGTATCCCAAGTCACCCTCCCTATATATATGTAGGTTTGAGAGCAGGACGGCGGTGACGCCTAGATGTACTTGCTACTTTGTTTTGGATTATGCTCTTTTGCCGCACCTTAAGATTAATGCTTCTTAGTTGTATTTTATGGTATTTGTATTTGGATAGCTGAGAAGCCTTTTGTCAAGATGTATTTTTGTACTTCATTTTGTTGTATTAAAGCTATGTACGAAATGTATGCATTCCATTTAACTTATGCACAGCTCTTATGGACCTAATTAAATTTGTAATATTGCTTTCGCACATGTTACCCCAATATTAATACTCTGATTGTGTGTGAATTAGAAAGTGGCGCTTCGGTCAATCTCGGATTACTGGCCATCTGGACCATTTACTAGGGCGGAATGGGGTCCGTGACAAAAAATTAGACTTCACTTTTAAGATTAATTATGTGACACTCTATTAAAATATCTAAGTCAACTCTCTCCCCTTATTTTATTCTCCATCATCAACCAACTTATCACATTAACAATCAAAGCCACAAATACATTAAGGTAGTCAAATCTTGTCTCTCACTAATCCAAAAAATTGTGATTCTACGAAATTAAATAATGCTCATTGAAATAGTAATTGGTCACGTGATAATGGAGTGATTTTTGGTGGTCGTAAAGATACTCCTCAACCCATTATATCACTTGACAAGTGGTCAAATTGTCTCTACAATTCTAATAAAAAAAAGTTGATTTCTCACAATTTTGACCATCAAGTAACAATAATAAGAAGTGAGTCACAATGTGAGATTTGCACTAGAATACATGACTTCATTTAGAATGAATTTTTTTAGTTTGATTTTTTGGTTTTTTTTTTCTTTTAAGCTATTTTAGTTTGTTTAAAAAGGTTTCCAATTTGGAATAATTTTTAGTTTTTTAAAATTTTGTAGAGAAAAAACTGAAATAATTATGATTTGATGTGATATTTTATTTTTAACTTTTTAATTTATTTTGTATTTAATAAGTTAATTAGTATCCAACATTTTTCCAAACGGGCCTATTTGTTCATCAATCCAAGCCTTAGCACTCGTTTGGTATAAGGTACAGAGCTAAATAGTTATAAAAGATAAATAAATTAAAAAAATTATAAGATAGAAAATTTCATAATTCAAATTATAATATTTTATTTTTTCTCTAAATAAAAGTATTAAAAAGTTAAAATATCCATCTTAAACGAGACTTTTACCCTCAACTAAAATAAATAAAAAATAAAAAAATAAAAAAAGAACTCACATCCGGATGGAACTCTTAATCGTGGGAATTTAAATAAAAAGTGAAGGCTAGACAAATATATTGGTATAAAAAATTATCATGAGGTATGGTGCACGTCTGATTTTGGCAGGTTAACAAAGAGAAATGCCCAGGTCTAAAAATTGGTGCACAAAGGAGATGAGAGAGAATTTGAATAAAAACGGCCTTGGACCCCAAGTTGAGAACACAGAAGAAGAAAAATACAGAAAGAGAAAAGGAGAGAAGAAAAGACAAAGAGACACACAGAGGAGAACAATATGTATAGATGGATATGAAGATTCTTCCACAAGTCCTGTCAATTAAAGAAGCATTCATCAATTTGCTGAGGGATATTCTTAGGTAATAATGTGATAGACGATTTGTTCTTCTTGGAAGATAAATTATTTTTTAAATATATATATTTATTTGTGTTTATTTTGTCAAATCAGATTCAAGCACTCATAAGCTTGAAACATGTCCTTGCTCCATGATCATAGACACCTAGTAAGAACATCTTTCTTCTTGTCCTCACTAACCTTGCACCGTATTGAATACATATCAAATTAAAGAAACAACCATAAAGCAGCAAAAAATCAATTTCAAGAGATTTTTGAATTTTTGGGTTATGGGTCAGAGATCTTTGGAAGCAGAAAACAAATAAAAAATATCAAAAAAACATGCAGAATGAAAAAATCAAAAACATTATTCGAAGATGTAAAACATTCAATATTCAATGGTGGCGTACAATGGTGGTTGGGCCCCCCTTTGTGAATTCAATATTAAAATCAAACCGCACTTTCTCTCTCTCTCCAATAAGTTGACCAGTTCAAAACCCATTCTCTCTCTAATCTCTCCATTTCTCTCCTCTCCTCTCTCTCTAATCTAAGCTTTATCTGATCTCTCACATCTTCTCTGGGGCAATAATCGAAATCACCGCCGCCTCCTCTAGCTGGCATTGTTGACCAGACTTAGCTCTCCGGTGAGCCACAGCGCGTCGGCGTTGTCTGTAGATGGTGTCGCGCTTAGATGACGTCGACCCATTAGTTTAAGAGAGAGGAGAGAAGAAGAAGCAACCCCAGCTTCACTTTCTTTTCTCTCTCTAACCCAATGGCTATAGAAAGACACTCTCTTCATTTTTTCTTCAATCAAACGTGGTCTCACTCTCCTGGACTCTCCCTTTTGGACAGCATGAAGAAAAGCTATTTTTCATGGTGATGAGGTCCCTCATCTACCTCGGATCTTTCTTCTTCTACTTCTTTTCTTCTTCTTTTTTTTTGTGGTAAGATTTTGAGCCAGATTTGTTCCACCACGGTTCAAAAAACTGTCGGTTCCAGCTGTGGCCTTGATCTTTGATTCTGAAATCGTTGAGTTTGATTTGTTTGTGTTTGATTTTAAACAATTAATAAAAAAGAAAAAAAAAAGAGTTTGTTTGTTTATGGTTTGTGTTTGACTGTGTTTATGTTTTGATTTAAACTGATAAAAAAAAGTGTTGATCGTTTGTGTTTGATAATACTCTTTTTCAATTGTCCTTCTTGCTGATTTTTTTCATTCAAGAGATTGCAACAGAATAATAATAAATTTTGAAGAGTTTTGCTGTTGTTGTTATTTCATTTATTTTTTTTATTTTGTTGATGATGATGACGAGATTGCAACAGATAGGTTTTGAATTTTTGTGATGGTTGTCATTGTTTGAGTTTTTGTTGTTCTTGTTTTTGTGAATGAAAAGAAATTGCAGCAGATGGGAGAGAGAAGAAAGTTTTAACAAGATAAAGAAAAAAAAAAAACAATATCATCAAATTTGGTCACTATAATGTATTAATTATCAATCCTAAAATTGTTTGATATTTACGAATCAAAAGTCTGTTTTAATCAACTTGCCAATAGAAATATATGAGGCAATTAGATATACTAAAGAACGTCGAATAAGATAATTTAAATAATAATATTCACTATAAATAAGTATTGAATAAAATCAATACATAATCAGATTAATTAAAAACAAAGAAATTCAACATCTACTATTAGGTAAATGTAAGCAGTAACGCCCTCAACATAATACATATACAACCCATTCTTGACAAGCATAGACAAAAAGAGAATAAAGCATATTTTCATTCATCAGAGTATCCATTACAAAGTATTACAATGTTGACAACAAAAGTAAATGCCCTACGGGTTACAAACTTTCCCACACAACCACTTGGTTACAGAAAAGAGAGTATTAACTCAATACACTTTAGCCCTTGACTTGAATTTACATGTAATACCAAAAGATGAACAAAAAAAGTTCTATCAGCCTCAAGCCCTGCCCAAGCTACGTCCTGTGGAAGGTGGCATATCAACCTTGAACTGAAAATGATGTCCCCATAATAGGTGAGCCAAATGCCCAGTAGAGATATCTAAACCAATTATGAAAAATAACTACAACATTAGCATTCGGATAGATGGGTTAACACTTATAAACCTACTTACAAAACACTTTTCATTTCGGACAATAAGGATACATTTCATTTTTCAATCCATTTTCCTTCACTAAACAACTTTGATTCAATAAACATTGGCTTAGGGAACCTTGGGCCAAACAATTAAATTAGACTATAACTCATATAAAAATACTTCCATACTTCAATTAACCAATGGAGATCCATCCCCTATTCCCTCCCCACATACGCACTACATATACAATGTATTTAACCATTTTATCATATACAAAGATCAATCAATACAATATTCGATGTATTATTCCAAACCGTCATATTCAATGACATCATTCCAAGATGATTAGTTTCCATGTTTCCCTATATCACTGCAGTGTCTACAACATATCAAGACTATCGCTCCACCGATACCAAAGCAGTTAATATCTAAAACCAGATAATAAATTTATCGAAGCAGAGATAAATAATCAACAGTTTTCCATAGTGGGTACTATAAATAATTACAACCAACAGTACCATTCTACTTCAACAAGATCAACACAGATCCTCTCAAATTGCATGAATTCTCACCAGCAATTTCAATATTTTCCATATTTCCCCTAATTAATTATGAACATCTAATTAATTGCTTAATTTCAATTAGGGCTTTAATCTCCCTAATTCTCAAATGTTGCCAAGGCAAACTTCACTTCGATAATTGCATACAACAACCCCAATTTCAAGTCTCTAACACATATTTGACTCAAAAACATTGAAAACGCTACCCTATTTTATAAATTGACACAACAAACCTAACTTTTTCCAAATTACCCAACAACACCAACTAATCAAAATGAGCATAGAAATTATGTCAAAACCGTCAAAGAAGCGAGTAGGGATACCCTAGTCAAATTTTCGGAAGCTCAAAGCAAAGAAGGACAAGCTAAGATGCTCCAAACTCAAAGATTCTCGGATCAAATGAAGCCCCACACACGAGGCTCTACTTTTATACTAAAGGAGAATAGTCGTAGGAGGCCCTAGATCCAAGGTTCTAGTAGAGAGTAGTGGTGGTTTAGAGAGAGAGAGGCATCCGTTCTATGGTTTGAGAGAAAGAAAAGAATGAAAAAGTGAAGGAGAAAGCTTGCTGCAACTGATATAATTTCGAGCCTCGCTGGAGGCGAAGGAATGGTAGCTCGAGCGACCAGACACAAAGACACCTCACTCGAACGTAAAAGCCTCGCTCGAGCCAATAATTCGAAGCTTCAGGTCTGCAACCCAGAAGCACGCTCAAGCGCAAGAATTCTTGCTCGACGCGAAGATGTAACGCCCTCAAAAATAAACCCATTATATATATCATTGACATACAATAATTTAAAGAAAAACAATTCATTAATTCATTCATTAGAGTAAATTACTAAATAAAGCATTACATGTAACATCAAATTAAATGCCCTACGGGCTAACATCTTTCCAAGCCAACACTTGGACACAAAAATATGAGTTCTAACTCAAATACAAGTAAAGCCCTAGGCTTAAATGTTTACATGTACTATCAATAAAAAAAAAAAAACAATTAAACTAGTCCCCAATTCCAAAAGCCAAATCTCCCAAGCTAAGTCCTTGTGGTAGCTTATCACCTGAACCTGAAAATGATGTCCCATAAAGGGTGAGCCACAGCCCAGTAGAAAAATACTAAACCAAATATAAGCATTGAATAAAGCAATAGCATCCAATAGATGGTTAACCGAGATAATCAATTACATCATTATACAGTCTCATGACATAATGTCTATGACACGTTTCACTTTTGACTATTATCAATATGGCTCAGAACCTGGCCAAACTTAACAACAGTGAACTATATATATTATATTCACATTACTTCAATATCAATCAAACAAATGAGACTCAGGCTCATATCAAAACACTTCATATTCCCGTTTGATACACATTTTAGTGCTGTATCAATGACATGTAAAAACACTTCAATATAATAAGCACACATAATAGTGATGCTAATGGAGTCCATCCCCTATCTCCTCCCAAACAAAATCCGGTTTAGAGTCCATCCCCTATCTTCCCCTAAACCATGGAGTACATCCCCTATCCCTCCAAACAATATGCATATGCAATGCTCAATCAATACACTGTATTTTCTGTATTAATTCATAGTCTAAATTATGACTTAAACAAATTGATTAGTTTCAATTTTCCCTAATCCCATGCAATGTCTAACAACAATACGACCATCTCCACCGATAGCCCAAAACAGTTATTTTTTAGACTGGAAATAAATATATCAACATTTAAATAGGCAAGTGATTTAAGTTATCCAACTACCCATTTAATCAATAAATTCCTCAATTTCATGAATTAAACCAAATTCCCCCAATTTTCTTAAATTAATTATACAAATTAATTTATTAATACAACTAGGGTTTTCCCAAAAATTATTAAAGTATCCCAACATATCAAAATACCAAAACTTAGAACAAAACTTATAAGATGGAGTAGGAAATCCCTACCTCGAAGAAAATAACCCGAATGGAGAAGACGGAGATGAAGACCCAAATTCCAATGTGCTCCAAACCACCAAACGTTCAGATTAAATGGAAGCCCTCGACTCACTCTATCTTTTTTAACAAAGACTTAGGGTAGAAATACACTCTAAGTAGATCAAACCTAAGAGAGAAGGTGTGTAGGGAGAGGGAGAAGACGGTTCTAGGGTTTTAGAATCAAAAGGGAGATGAAAAATGCCCCAGAAAGTCGGGTCTCGGATTTATGTGTCGACTCCCCGCTCGAGCGTGAAAATCCCGCTCGAGCGTCAGACACAGACTCACCGCTCGATCGTGAAAGAGCCGCTCGAGCGTCGATTGCACACTTCAGAAGTTTTGTAGGCGATGGCACCTGCTCGAGCGCCAAACTTTCCGCTCGACGAGGGACTGCAGAGTAAAGTACTGGGAGATGGAAAAACACGCTCGAGCGTCAAAACTCCCGCTCAAGCGTATAAGCAACAACGAAGAGCCGCTCGAGCGTTAAAACTTCCACTCGAGCGTGAAGGCCAAAATCTGGGCATCACCTTTTGGTTTCAAAGTGCAACCAACCTGTTTCAAACCTGCCCATCACAACCTAAGACTCTAATACAAAGAGTAAAGGCTAGAAGTGATAATGATACAAAAACAAGTCCACGAAACCAATCCAAAGAAATGCCAAACATGGACTGCTTTGCCAGATACAGAGTTGCCATCTAAATATTTTATTTTGGGGGAATTTAGGAAACCCTGACTCGTGCCTAAGGCCACGTGTCCGTCATCACAAAAGTTGCCTTGGCTTGGGAACTTGGGTACGATTGGGGAAGGTCATGCAATGAGCACCCCCGCTCGCCCGATCAAAGATTGGCCACTACTAAACATGATATCTTGTTTTTGAAAACATATGTGCTCTTATTCTGGTTTATTAGCCTAGAATTGCTACATGATGCACACAATATACAAGTATAGAGTGGATCGCCTAAGTTGGAAGAAAACATCTCATGTTTGCTTTTGAAAGCGGTTTGCTACTCCTAAGTAGGCTAAAATGTGATTTTTGCCACCCTCAAGTGGGCTTGGAAAATACGGTGATTTGCCACTCTCAAGTGGGCTTGAAACTCGCAATCGATGAATTGTTCCAATTTAAATAATCTAACCTTCACCCACAGGCATTTAGGCAGTTATATCACATAAGTAGTTAGCCTCATGGCAAGCATGCTATCATGGCAGTCACTCACACACATGCAAGGATGCTAAAGCATAAACACTCACCGAGTACTCCGAGCCAAAGAAAGAAGCTAATTAGAAATCATGCATGAATCATAACTATGCTGAGATGCCTAATGCAACACATACAGGATGCAACTAATATAAGCTCGGCTATTCTTAAAATGGCATATGAGATGTTACAGATAACATGTTTTCAACTTGGAATTGAAATACAATGCAGTTAGTATGTGCGCCGAGCCCGGTGCATGGAAGACAGATGAATGGATGCAATCATGCGAGCATAAGGATGCTAATTGAAACATGCCCTAAAACTAACCATCATAAGCTGGTAAATAAAAGGGGAAAAGATGTGGGGTTGGAAGACATGCATCACACACACGCACACTTATTACAACAGTTAGCCCTCTGGACGGAGGATCTGAATAAATAATACAACACCAACTAGCTAATCTAAGCCAATCTAATTAAGCTAGTTGTTACACAACCAAAATGAATAATAAATTACAGCTAATTATTACACAACTCTAATTAATTAACAAACTAACTAAGTAAGCAATTAAACTAGCGTGCAAACTACATGAATGTGGACTGCCTCAGCTCTGCCTTGAATGATAAAGGATGGATGCATGCATGCTCGAGTCGCCTTGTCGGGAAATCCATCGCGATGCCCCGACTTGCCTTTGTTTGCAATTGATCTCAGAAATTTGCATAAAGCTCCAGAGAGATGAAACTCCACCCTAGGAATCTGTGGGAAGGCTGTCGACCCGCTTATAGGCATGGGAGACCATCTGCCGACCACCTTTTGTGGTGGAAACCAAAGAAGGTGGTCGGCCTGCCAGAAAACCTGGTCGACCGACCAATTTCTTCTCCTGGATTCTGGTTTTCTACAACAAGGAGCAAGAGAGGGGCATGGCAAGGTATTTTCAACATATGTGTGCATGACCACTCTCCCCATCATTATACAAGCTCAAGGGAGTGTAGGTCTCGATCCTCGGGCCACCAATCACGCATCTCAATGATGATGGCCGAGGAACCAAATTGCACAACTTAATATAGAATGAATGCACATATGAACACATAAAGCCGAGAACTCCATCATGGGTAGTCAAGAATGTCGGCGACCGGGAATTGAGGCACGTTTCATCACTTTAAGTATGAAACGTCCCTCGCTTCCCAAGTTTGGGGCTAACTCCTATCCCAAACACAACGCAACAAACATGGCATGCACAAATGCCACTCTAGGTATGCAACCTAAATACTATGCAACTACGTGATGCAAACATGCAAAGGATGACATGCAAACATGCAACTAGCATACACAATTCTATGAACTAACAATGGCATACTCAATGCACGTGGTACTTAGCATACACAATGCACCTAAGAACTAACATACACAATGAGATGAACAAGGCATGCACAATGCAAGGATCAATCATGCGACAATGTGGCATACTCAATGCTATGGAATACAATGGCATACTCAATGCAAAAATGGACTTAAACCAAAATGAATGGGCCTCAGCCACAGCCACAGCCACACCCAAATCAGTGGCCAAACATGATGAAAACAAAGCTCCGAAACTCATGCCAGCACGCACAATACAATGGCCCTGAGCCTAAGGCACAAAAACACAACTTTGCACATGCATTGAAAGGACTAAACATGGAGTACAATGGCATATATTCCAGCTCTGAAATGGCACATAACATGACTCCAAAATGACTCCGAATCATGCAACAACTCACACAACGCATGTTGAATGGCTTAAGCACTGAAACTAGTGAAGTGCATTACGCTATAGGCATGCAAAGCGATGCTCAAATGATGATACCAACCCCAAAAAGGCCCTATGCAGGTCCAAAACAGTAGCAAAATGGGTTGGGATGATGGCTTGAAAGGCACAAAAGTGAAGCTCATGCAATGGCTCGCAAATAGGGCATAAATGCACAACTCTAAAGAGCACTTAAAGCATGGAAAATATGGAAGTGTAGCACCCCTATAAGCTCTGAAATATCATGCCCAATGATGCCAAAACATGTAAATAGCTCAAGTTAAGCATGCAAGGGACCTCCAAAATCAAAGCTAGTCAATGCTATTACACAACAAGTATGCATGGCTAGCATTTTTCGACCAAGAGGCCTCAAGAAAGAGCTAAGGCAGCCCAAAATATGAACAAAATCAGTTTGAAGTATGGCCAAAATATGCTAGAATAGAGGGCCAAATCAACATGCATTGTGAGTTAGTGAACATGAGTTACACTACAAGCGTATGAAGCATGTGAAGGACTACCAAAACAAGCAAAAAAAGAGTCATGGCATGCCAAATGATGGCCAAAAATCCACTGAAACAAGACCAATACATGCAAGAATGACATGCTCCTTTGATAAGCCACAAAAGGGATTACTCTACACATGCAAGAAGCAAGAAAAAGGGGACCAAACCAGCCATGGTCAGAGCCTAGGAAGGTCCTAGAAGTCACCAAAAAGTTCCTGAACTAGGCCTCCAAATGGTATAAGCATATGCTCCTTTGGTAGGCAAAAAATGCTAGTAAACAAGACAACAAGAGAGAGGGTCACCCCTCTCTGATCTAGGCCCTCAAAGCCACATTCTCACCACTAAAAATCCACAGGATTTCAGTGGTAGGAATGCCAAGCAAAGACTAGCTTGAATGCCTTATGCCATGGCACAAAACAAGGCTAAATAGAGCATGCAAGAGGGTAGATGACCCTTAACACCAAAAGAGCCTTAAACAAACATGAAAAACACTTAAATATGAAGCTTTTTTTAGTTGACAACAAAGCTCAAATAAGCATGCAAATGAGGCTAAGAGAAGGATCAAAACAATGCTTAGAAAGAGAGAAAAGGAGTTACCCTTGAAGCTCAGCAAAACCAGCAACTTTTCTGAACCAAAACCCAACTTTTGTGACCTCTCAAAACCCTCTATTAACTCAGTAACAATGGTGGAGGTGTATGGTTATGAGGTGGTGTGCAATAGGCCCAAAACAAAGCACTTTCTAAGCCTAAAATATAGAGACAAAGAGAGAGATATAAGCTTTGCCTTAGAGCAATTTTTCAACCTGGTATAAGGAGAGGGAGGGCCTCTCTTATAGAGTTTGAAAGCCGAAGCTTCTCCAAGAAGCTAAAAACTTGGTTGCAAATCCTCCATACACGTGTATGGAGGATCCAGTCTGTGCCTTCCAGCTAGTACAGCTGGCATGCACTCAGACAGACAAAACAGGAGGAAGTTGGCCGACCAGAAAAGGTGGTCGGCCGACCACTTTACCTGGTCGGCCGACCAGGGCAAGTGGTCTCCCAAAAAAAAACCGGTCGGCCAGGGCAAATGGTGGTCTCCACTTTGAAAGCAAGCTAGTGGTGTGGTGGGAGACCAGCAAATGTGGCCCAAAGACCAAGAAAACCAGCTTCATGACAAGAAAATCGGCTGGCGGGGAGAAAGTGGCCTCCACGGAGAAAAGGTGGTCTCCCACCCTTGTACCACCTCCCAAACAAGGAAAACAAGGTTCATGCCAAAAATGAACAAACACGGATGCAAAACGAGAGTTCGGAGGGCAAAACGCGCTGTCGGGTGCCCCGAAAACTGGCTGTTGAGCACAAAAAGTGGCGTACGACCACAAAAGTGGTCTCCCAAACCACAGTGTCCCTCTAGATAGAGGAAACAAGGTGTGTTCCAAAAATCGTGCCAAACGGAGAATGTTAAGCGGTCCCGAACTGAGGCGCACGACCGACGGTTCCAAAAATCAGAAACTAGTCTCCAAACGGGAACAGTGGCCTACGACCACGAAAAGTAGTCTACAACCACCGAGAGATGGTCTACAAGACCTCTCCTTCCCTCCACGAAGAGAAAACAAGACTAAGTCTGCAGACCGAGTCAAAGCACAAAGGGTCCTGAGGTCTGGAGGTGAAGCGCTCGATCAAGAACTCCGAAACCTCGAAACGAGCAAAACATGCGCAATCACCGAGCGCTCAATCGATGACGTCTGAGTCTTAAGGTCGGTCAAAAATGGGGACTCTATAGTTGCCCCTCTTTGATAGAACTCGAAAGTCATAACTGACGGGAGTGAATGTTAAAGCCCAAAGACGACCCATTTTTGGTAAGGCCGAAGACTTAGACAAACAGGTGAGACAATCAAAGAGAAGTGCCTGCAGGCAGGGGCCAAATGCAAAGGGTATGCACAAAGTCGAGTATAACTTATGATCATGCAAAGAAAGCTGTAATGAAGCAAATATACACAATAAATGCAACAATTTTAAGCAAGAATGCAAATCAAACCACATTTCATGCAGTAAGAATGCAAGAGAATTATATAATTCTCGCTATGTCTCACACAGAGAATACAATACCGCTCGGTTCGTCTGGTCGCACTAGCTTCAAATGAACTGTACATACAATATCGTCTGGTCGCACCAGCCTTGAATGAACTATACATACAATATCGTGCATGTAAAAGAGAGGAACTTAACAGGTACAATATAGTTAGCAACACATGTTCAACGCTATATCGAATGCGGATACGTACGACACTAATGGAAAAGTGCATAGCAATGCAAGAGAAACGTGCGTGATGGCACAAGTTAAGTATGGATGCGTGGCCATACCAGTGAAACGTGTACAACAATGCAAATAGGTCCCATAACAATACAGGACAAGTGCAACTTCAAAGCATGTTTGAAACAAAATGCTGAGTAAAGAAGTGCAAGCCTCGAAGAGAGCAACTCAAATGCGACCTCCGATTTACCTCTCGGAGGGGTCGCAACGTACTCAAAAAGGATACACCTTGCTCTTGGCGAGTAACGGCGAGCTACGCATCGAAGATTTGATTTGAAGTTCCCGCGGAGGCGTTTTGCGCCGAAGAGTGCACTTTTCTTGTACTTTCTCGAGAGCCGGGGACTCCAATCATCACCAAAATTCACAGGGAGAACAAAAGGACCTGGGAGACCACCCAGGAGGGTCATCGACCAGCTTTTGCTCACAGGGTGGTCGGCCAGCCAGAAAACCTAGTCGACTGACCAGTTTACTAAACTTGGGGTAGTTTGGTCCTTTTATGCTCGGTTCTTTAAATACACACATCCAAAACACTTTTCCTCACACACCTACTGCCGAAATCAGCACCCCTTCCTTCCTAGACCATTTTCTCCCTCAGATCTGTGCTTTACACGCATTTTCCAATGCCCCACGCGAAGTTGTTTCGCAAAAACTTTCAGTTCTCTTCACTTTGAACCGATTAAAATTTGATTTCGGAGCTTCTTTCTCCATTTTCACCACTTGAGGTATGTTTGTCTCGAAGTTTGGCACATTTTCTTGGGAGTTGACTTTTGTTGACTTTTTCCTTTCCCGAGAGTTGACTTTTGTTGACTTTTTGCGATTTTGGCTCATTTTGCTTATTTTTGCTCATTTTTGCAGATTTCTCTGGACGACGGATCATTTCCATCACGGGGGAGGTTCTCCACATGCCGGGGATGAGCCAGACATCATGTCACTGCCTCCAAGGATTTGGCCTTTTGACCCCGAGGGGTACGACCCTCTAGAGCATGTCCTACCACCCACCACCTTTTATCATTTTACTGACTTTGAGCGACAAGCACTCGCAGACCTACTGCTACGGGAGCCAGCGTCTCATTTATCCTACCAGGCTTGAGAGATACGTACTTCCGTTTATGTTTTCTGCAATGTATTCTGCATTTCCTGCGCATTTCATGCCTTCGCAATGTATTTTATCCGCTTGTTTCGAACACATTCATATGCACAATATTTCTGTTTATTCTGGCACACGGCGCACGAATAGCACAATATCGATTTGGTACACAGCTTACTTAGGATATGAAGCTGGCTTGGCACACAGCTCATAGCACAATATTCTATTAATTCGGCATACAGTTCACTCTGAACACGCGGTTTTTCCTGACCACAAAGTTTATCTCGGGTACACAGCACATTTTTGGGCACACAACTCATTCTTTGGGCACGCAGCTCATTTTCAGGAACATCGCACATTCTCGGGCACACAGCTCGTTTTCAGGCACACAGCTGATTTTTAGGCACACAACTCATTCTCGGGCACACAGCTCGTTTTCAGGCACACAGCAGATTTTCAGGCACACAGCTCATTCCCGGGCACACAGCTCGTTTTCAGGCACACAATAGATTTTCAGGCACACAGCTTGTTCTTCGGGCACACAGCTCGCTCTTTGGGCGCGCAGCTCATTCTTTGGGCACGCAGCTCATTTTCAGGCACACAGCACATTCGTCGGGCACGCTGCTCATTCTTCTGGCACACAGCTCATACTGAATACGCAGTCCATAACATACTGTCTGATTTGGTTTGCACACAGCTCATACTGAACACGCAGTCCATAACATAGTGTCTGATTTGATTTGCACACAGCTCATACTGAACACGTAGTCCATAACATAGTGTCTGATTTGATTTGCACACAGCTCATACTGAACACGTAGTCCATATGTTTACTTCATTTCTGAACAAACAGTTCATCGACTTCATTTGCAGACAGCTCATACATTTCATTTTAAACTGAATACATCTGTTCGTTTTAAATGCAGGTATCTTCCCGTTCCACACGGGCTATGGATCGATCCTTACTAGGAAGTGGTACGCGGAGCTCCCAGATACTGTACGCCACATTGTGGACGAGGCAGGATTTGGACCTTTCTGCACGGGGATATCATGTTACCCAGCGAGCAGGACCCTGATGGGAGCACTTGTGGAGAGATGGTGGGACACCACCAACTCGTTCCACTTTTCAGCTACTGGGGACATGACGATGACCCCATTTGACTTTGCCATGCAGACTGGCCATGACATGGCAGGTCGATCGGTCCTTATGACGCAGATATGAGCGAGTGGGAGGTGGCCTGGATTTATCTACTGGGAGTTCGTCCGCCGATCGATAGATCATCGGGTAGAGTCAGGTACACCTGGTTTCCCATGCAGTACAGGGGGACTTCGCCTGAGATTGTCGAGGAGATAGAGCAGTATGCTCAGGGGTTTTTGATGTTCCTCCTCCGGACCACTTTGTTCTCCGATAGGGGGAACACAGTTGGACTTTATCTGCTCAGTGCTTTAGTAGACCTATCCCAGGTCAGCCAGTATGAATGGGGCGGCGTCGGCCTCACTACCCTTTATTGTTATATGAGTGCGACCTCCCGCGGGCGGGGGAATATAGTCGGTGGCTATTGGAGAGCCTGGGAGGTACTTTCTGTTCTCTTGATTTACACTCCTGCTTTTCATTATCTGTACACTGCACACACGGCGCACTTTTCATTCTATACTCAACATTCTGCGCTCAGCATTTTATATTTTATGTATATTCTGTATTTGCATTATGCACTCAGCACTCTATATTTTGTATACATTCTGTATTTTGATGGCCATTGTTCTATTTTTCACAGCTATGGGTTTATGCATAGGTCCCAACATTGGCCCCAAAGCTCAAGGTGGAGGCACCTCTTGAGATCCCCTACTCTCGCAGATTCGAGGGTCGGTGCCGGCCGAGGACTCGGGAGACTCTGCCCTTCCTTCGGCAGTTCTTTGATACTGTGCGGGCGACTGAGGTAATCTAGAACTCTCAGTTGTTCGGCAGTGCTTTGGTTCATCTTGCATATTTATGACATCTAATTAGTTTGTGCACTTGTTATCCGTAGATCACTTGGGAGCCCTGGATACCTTTGGGAGGAGATATCCATTTCTGATTCCCTAGGGCGTGGGCCTCTTCTTGATATCGGATTTTATTTGAGGGGCCAGTGGGTAGGGCTTGGTTTCTGGGGGATTGCTTCATGCATTAGACGATGGGCGTCTCCGATCAGGGTATCCCAACAGCACCTCCAGAGGATATGCAGTCCACTGAGAGACTCACTCCCCGGGAGGTTGAGGAGGCTATGATGGGCACTGATGTAGTTCTGCTCTTGGAGGAGGGAGAGTACGTAACCTACCACCATACGTACTTGATGACCCCATTGACAGGTATCCGTACTCCTACGAGGAGGCTGCCAGTGCATCATCGTCAAGCTGAGTCCGGGCTGCAGATACCCCTTCGACTAGCAGGGCTGGCACAACGAGAGGTGGGGCTGGACTGATTCCCCCAACTTCCCAGCATGCTAGGTGGCCAGACCTCCCAACCGAGCTGACAGGATGGCGGTACGGGACATCTTACCCGATTCCATTGGAGCCGCCAGTGCCCGATCATCGATATGTTAGTGACCCTGACTCACCGCCGGTATGCTTTACAGTTTTGATTTATCACTCAGATATTTAGACATTCCTTCATTCACTTATGACTTGCACTTACATCTGCAGCCTCCCAGAGAGTATTGCGAGGGGTTACTCGGAGTGGTGGCCTCACTCGAGAGCATGGTCCTGCGGAGAGAGACACAGTTATTCATCGCCGGCGTTCGATTTCCTTGCATTTATCATACTTCTAATGACATACTAAAATTGAACATTCTATTACATTGGTTGACTGCATGTGTAGAGCACATCTGACACACCACATTTACATACTACATCTACAAGCACACACTCCGTGCAACATTCCCTTATCTGCATCTGATGTACATACTTTGGCTGATGTATTCAAATTGCCCTCTCTCTTTTCTTTTTTTTGTCTTCAGATGCCACCGATACAGGCTGGGCCATCCAGTCCTTCTCGAGGAGCTGGAAGAGGGGACTCGACTCGCCGCCGAGGTAGGCATAGAGCGCCTATCAGAGATGATGAGGAGTCTAACTAGAAAGAGAAATCTGCGCATCCTCAGTCGGAGACTTCCGCAGGCAGAGAGGAGGACTCTAGTTCCGGCTCTGAGAGTGGGGCGATGTCGGATAAGATCCTGAGGATGGCAGCTCTGATTCAGATGATGGTGCTGGCACGGGTATTGTAGAGGCTGTCCAGGCGAAGAGGATGTAGAGAGCCTCCCGATCTTGAGCCGGAGAGCACTGATGCAGATGTTCCTGCTTTATTTTCTTTTTCTACTAGTAGTTGTAGCGCATTGTACAGTGTTAGGCAGTTTCATTTTCTTTAAAACTTTGTACCCTTGTTGTAAAATTGTTGTAACAAAAGTATCACAATGGAATGAAACAGTTTTTTGTTCAAAAAAGTGTTTTATTTTGTTTTCTTAGCTTCGCATTACATCATTTTGCACAAAAATGAAATTGAATGAAAATCAAGCATTGTACATTGCCAAGTCATGTAGTGAACCGACGCAACAAACTAAACAACTTAACTCACTAAGAAACAACAAAACCTTAGCAAGTTTACAACTCGATAAGCAAACTTCAACAATTGTTGATAAACAAAGAACAACAATTTGATGAACAAAACTTGACAACTCATTAAAACTTAACAACTCGATAAACAAACTTAATAACAACTCGATAAGCAAATGCATTTTAGACAAACGGGGCGACGGAACGCATCCGAAATAGAGGTGAACTCGGACCTTCAACACTCCCAACACATGGAAAGGCTAGGAGCTCTCTTCTAGAGACCAGGAAAAGACCAAAAACCAGCTTTCCTCCATGGCCGACCACCAAAAGTGGCTGGCCGACCAGTTTCTTGCCTTGGAGACCAGTTGTGTGGTCGGCCGACCAGAAAAACTGGCTGGCCGACCAGAAAAAGTGATTGGCCGACCAGTTGGCTTGGCGACCTCCAGAGTTTTGACACATGTCCTCCAAACAGTGCCTTATCCTCCATAAAAGTTCCAACTTCGTGGTTCTTTCATTTCATCTTAGTTTTGCATCAAAATGAAGGCATTTCTCATCCAAAATCTCACTGCTTGGATTGCTACCTTTGACGGCTCGAAAAAGTTAAACTTCCGAGGCTTCGGCATAAATGCACTATTCACGCTAAGTCATACTCCGCTGCACTTTCCATTTCAGCATGCCGCGGTAAGGTTTTGGAATCCGGTAACACATGTCTTTAGTTTTGGCGGGCAAGAGATGTGTCCCACCTTTCGAAGATTTCGAAGCTTTGATGGAATCCGAGCACAATGAAGAAATCTTGCCTCAGCTTCGCTTCGGCCACGCCCAGGCCTTAAGACGAATGTGTGGGCTCACTATGCATGACGCTCGGTCATTGATCCGCGACGGGGAATTGGACATCCTCAGCTTGATTCATCATTTTTCCAATGCCAGTGACCGCGGTGATAACCACTGGCAAGGATTTCGGCGTCATGCCGTTTGTTTATGCATGCTATCCCACTTTTTGCTTTCCCCGGGCTTCAGCAGGTCTAGCATTCGTCTGATCAAAGTTGCCCAAGGCTTGAAAGAGGGCAAGAGTTGCATTGCCATGACATTGGCCGAGACATTGATGGGCTTGGATTCTTTTCATCGTCGGGAAATGACCAGATTCGCGGGGAGTCCACTATTGCTGCAGGTAATGCTTCCTATCCTGTCTCACATATATATTGCTCACATCACTTTGCCATCGGGCTCGATTTTTCTCTCAAAACCCTTTTCTCACTTTTCTCTCAACGTACACCTCTCTATCCTTTATTCTCTCATTTTCCATTCCTCCCCAGGTATGGTTGATGGACAAGTTGCAGGTTGTGGACTCTTGCCCAGCATACTCAGCTCACGGCTAGTTCTTCCGACGACGCCTAATCGATGCCCTTGATGAGGGATGGTGGTTCGACTGGATGTGCAGTTTGTCCACAGACCGTATTGCTTGGCGTTGTCCTTGGCTCAATCTACCGACAATGAGCTACAGCATGTCCCAGCAAGTCGGGATTCAGTTGATTGGCTTGACACACTGTGTCTTCTGCTTTCCGTTCCGGTTCCGGCGTCAGTTTGGCCATGATCAGACTTGCCCGGCAGAGGAGATAGAGTACCCAGCTGCATTTTCAGTCCGAGGCGCACAACTAGCTCGGTATGCCACGGCATGGAGGACGAGAGAGCTTTTGACCCCCGCTCCCACTTTCAATTACACCCAATCCAATGAGTGCATAGATTGGCTCAATGAAGAGGCACAGATTGGGCCCAGCTTGGCATCAGAAGCTTCGACCAGCTCTGGGAGGGGGCGCAAGAACACCTGACTATGCCCCGGATTTATTTGCTTTTAATCAGAACTTTCAAGTTTTCTTTATGAATGTAAATAAAAGCAACTTCAATTTGTATGCAAGAGCAGGAGAACTCTATATTGAAATCAATAAAATTGAAGGTTGTGGGTACTGAAAATTTCACGTTTGGTCCAAAAATGGTCTAAGTCGTAAAAGATTAATTTGAGCAAAATCAACTTTTATTAAAACTTTTGAAAACCATTTTCGATATGGATCAGAACTGGACATGCTTGAGATCTGTCACTGAGATGCACAACCCCAGATCCCAGCAACTAGAAAGTTGCCCCTAGTCTGAATAGCGCTATACCGGAGATCACAACCGAGCCTTTTAATGCAGAATAGACAAAGATGACCAAACATGATCACATGGACAAAGTTGATTGGGGAAGTGTTTACGGCTGGACTTCAGAATGAAGTTGCCTACGTATCCCAAAGATGGGAATCAAGCCTTACGTAGTTCGGCACAAAAAATAGCGAAGGCATATTGTACAGCTTCGACGGCGAGATGTTCATGCGGTTTGCATGGATCTGACATTTGTGGCATCGCCGAACAAAGCCGAGACAATCCTCCTCCATGGTGGACCAATAGTAACCCTGTTTGAGGATTTTCTGGGCTAGCATCACCCCGTTCACGTGTGCTCCGCATTCTCCTCCATGGATGGCCTCCATTAGGCGCTTCGACTTTTCAGCCTCAACACACAGCATATGCATTCCCAGATGATCTCTCTTGTACAGTTTTCCTCCACAGATGAAGAATTGAGCAACCATTCTTCGGATTGCCCTTTTGTCTTTGGCATTTGCCCTTGGTGGATATGCTTCTTTCTCTAAGAAGTTCCAGACATCGTAATACCAGGAGTTCTCATCTTGAACCTCTTCTATCGCAGCAATTGACTCGTAGGCCAGTGCAAACTTCTGGTCAACGATGATCGGACGCATCTGGACTCCAAAAGAGATGTCTATCATAGAAGATAGAATTGCTAATAAATCTGCGAACCAGTTATTTTCTCTTAGCAGATGAGCAAAGTTTAGTTTCTCAAACCGAGGAATCAGCAAGTCCAAGGTCTGGCGGTAAATTCTCCTCTTTTCTTCTTTGACTTTCCAATCTCCTTTAGCTTGGATACAACAAGGTTCGAGTCCCCGATGACGTCCAACCGTTTTGCCCCTAGTTCTAGGGCGGCTTCTAAAGCAGCAATGCATGCTTCATACTCTGCTTCATTGATCGAGACTTTGAATCGGAGTTTTAATGCCAGAGGGATACGAGAATTGTCAGGCGCTATCAGCAACACCCCTATCCCATACCGTATTGATTTGATGCTCCGTCAAAATACATCGTCCAAAACTCATCTTCGATATGCAAAATAGCCTCGTCTGGGAATAAGTACTCAACTACTTCATCGCCCTTAACTAGGTGATCGGCTAGGAACTCCGCTACCACTCTCCCCTTTACTGACTTGCGAGTCACATACTTCAGATCGAATTCGGAAAGCAGAAGCAACCAACGAGCTAGCCTACCCGTAAGTGCTGGTTTCTCGAAGAGATATTTGATGGGACCTAATCTTGAAACCAACATTACAGAGTGAGCTAACAGGTAGTGCCGCAGCTTCCTGGTAGCCCATACCAAGGCCAAACAAGCCTTCTCGAGTGGAGTGTAGCGGGTCTCGTAATCCAACATCTTCTTGCTCAGGTAGTAGATAGCTTTTTTCACTTTGTCCTCAGACTCCTGTGCAAGCATGCAGCCCATTGTAGTTTCAGTTACTGAAAGGTACAAAATCAACAGTTTCCTCGGCTCAGGCAGTGACAACACGGGTGGGTTCGGTAAGTATTGCTTGATCTGTTCAAAAGTAACTTGGCATCGGCCGTCCCATTGGAACTTCGTTCCTTTCTTCAGGAGACCAAAGAGTGGTTCACAAGTCAAGGTTAATTTAGCGATAAACCGTCTTATAAATTGCACTTTACCCATAAAGCCTCGCACCTCCTTTTCAGTCCTCGGTGGTAGCATTTCTAAGATGGCCTTGATTTTGGAAGGGTCGACTTCGATACCTCTCTGTTTAATCAAGAACCCCAGCATTTTCCCTGCTGTAACACCAAACGTACACTTTTGAGGATTCAGCCGCAACCAGAATTCTCTGATCCTTTGGAAGAACTTTTGCAAGGCGGTGTAGTGGCCCTCTCTTTCTTTGGACTTGACAATCATGTCATCTACGTACACCTCAACCTCCTTGTGTGGATCATGTCGTGCAGTATTGTGGTCGCGGCCCATTGATATGTAGCTCCAGCATTCTTCAGCCCAAACGGCATCACTCTATAACAGTAGGTCCCCCACAGGGTGGTAAAAGCAGTCTTCTCCCGGTCTTCGGGTGCCATCACAATCTGGTTATAGCCTGAAAAGCCATCCATGAACGAAAGCAAAGCATGCCCCGCTGTAAAGTCCATTAACTCGTCGATATGCGGTAAAGAAAAGTCGTCCTTCAGACTGGTTCTGTTCAGATCCCTGAAATCCATGCATACCCGAATCTTGCCATCCTTCTTTGGCACCGGAACGATGTTGGCCAACCAAGTTGGGTACTCAAATACCAGCAGGAACCCTATGTCAATTTGCTTGGTGACCTCTTCTTTAATCTTGAGAGCCCAGTCCGAGCGGGTCCTCCTGAGTTTCTGTTTAACGGGTCGGGCCTCGGGGTCAAGAGGGATCTGGTGCTGTACAATCTCAGGATCGATCCTAGGCATGTCTTCGTAGGACCACGCAAAAACATCTTTAAAATCTTTTAATAAAGCGACTAAGCGCTCGCGTTCCTCCGAAGACAACGTGGACCCGATCTGGACCAGCCGCGGGTCCGTCTCAGTACCAATATTAACTGTAGTGATTTCATTAACCAAGGGTTTAACGAATCTCTCCTGCTCTTGATCAATTAAACGTTGTAAAACCGGAGGAATTTCTTCCTCATCATTTTCATCAAAATTTTGAAAGTCCTGATTAATACAATAAATCAAAGGCACAGAAAAGTACTCAAAAGCCACCTCCATTCCATTCTCATTAATTACTCCCAAATCGTCTGATTCCTCTATTACAACAGACTCAAAAAAGAAAGAAAAAGACGACCTAGACAGGACTGTGGCATCCGGGTTGTCACCCCTAGGAATACCGGACTCAGACTCAGACGAGCTGGAACTTGATTCCGACTCCACAGACTCGGTGGAATCAGATTCCGGCTCACTACCTGACCCAGTGCTGCTTAATAAAAACCCCTCCTCATACTGCTAAATGAGAGAGGGTGCGATGGATGCATCCAAAATGCTTGAAGGTGGGCCGGCAGCCGTTTCATTCCCAAACATGGACATCGAGAAGTTATCCCCCAAGCACTTCTGTACGATCGAAGGATCTGAAAGTAGACAAGCCAGCGCTACCCCTATTTCAATCTCGGTGTTCTCGGAATCCACTTTCTCATTCTGCTCAACCTCAGCTGATGGGTCCGTCTGCTCCTCGGCAACATCATCCCCGGATAACTCCAAGTCAAAGAAGATCTCAAACCCTGGCAACCGACGCTCCGCTGCATTCAACCATGGCTCTGGGAAGTCGCATAATGGAAAATCCTCCCCCTCCTGGACAAAGCGTCCGTTTAGGGTACCCTGGATGGGTCGGTGCATTAACTCATAAGGCTTCCCTGCCTGCTTTGCCCTGGCTCTCCCGGCCATCTCCTTGCCTTTCCTTACCCAATCCTCTTTGGTGGGCAGATAACCCAAGCCAAAGGTATGCAGGTTGTACGGCACTTCGGTCGATACTGCAATGCCTTTCCAGCCACTCTTCCCCAATCCCATCCCAGGGATGTGTTCGAGCTTGTTCATGAAGTACACTGATTGTGCACTGACATATAACCCCTCATCAACAGCTAAGATGTTCTGTACGACCCGGGCCTCAGCCAGAGTAAACCCTAATAGGAACACATCTTCTGTGCCGTGCTCGATTTTCAAAATTGGTGTAGACACTTCTGGCGGCAGATGGATTGACAAATTCCTAAAAACAATAGCCACCCCCTTCCTGTGGGGCTATTTCAACATCTGATAAATGGTGGAAGAGACTGCCTTCACCTGGTGCAGCCACGGCCGCCCTAGAAGTAAGTTAAAGGTTGCGGGAACATCCAATTTTCACAGTCTCCAACCTGAGTCTGAATTTTCACAGTCTCCATCACCTCTCTGCTTGTGTTATCATATGCCCTTATCACCTGGGCTGTTGGCACAAAGTCCGCGGGTTTCAACCCGATTGCATATGTCGTCCCTGACGGGCACACGTTAATAGCGGATCCTGTGTCGACAAGAACCACCGATATCCATTTGCTTCTACATTCCACAGAGATGTAGAGTGATTTGTTATGATTCGCGCCCTCAGGCGGCAGTTCCTTGTCGGAAATGGTCAACATCGGGGAAGCCCTTCCCGAAAAAACCAATCCCACTAGCTGTTTGGGCGTGGTGTCTATTGAGAGTTTGGCCCTGTCCATTGCCGATAAGATAGTTTGTCTATGAACACGTGAAGCCATAAGCAATCCCCAGATGGAGATATCTGCTTGTATCTTTTTCAACTGCTTCAGCACGGCCTCTTCTTCAAGTAGCTTCTCTTTCTGCTTCTCTGACTCCTTGTCTTTCCTGGACGCCTCTGGTTGATCTAGGTACGGGGGCTTGAAATACCGCCCACTTCTAGTCATATGGTCAACTTCACCAATATACCAGGTATCATCTGGCTGGTTACTCCCCCAGTCCTCATCTGTGTGGGCAAGACATAGGTCATCGTCTTCCCACCACATGCCATCAGTAGCCGACAGACACCTGTCCGGCTCCGTTACAATGGTCCATGCGCCCACAGCACCTTGTGTTCCTATACTCGCAGCACGTTCTATTCTTGTGCCCACAGCACCTTCAATCTCCATAGGAGCTTTGGCCTTCCTGGCTCTCTCAGAATCTTCGATTCCTTCCGGTTCTAACTGCGTCAATGCAGCCAGCTGTTCAAAATTCCCTGTATTCAAAATGCCCAAATCCCGAGCGAAATTCTTGGCACTAGCGCTCTCTGGCGATGCATTCTAATCCCCGGCCCTTCCAGCCACAATTGATGTCCTTACCCCTGACGGGCCCTTTTCTAGCTGAGATTCTTCAACAATATCTGGTTGGTCATCATGCCACCCTGTAACCTCTGCTGACTACTCAAAATCAAACCAGTTGACTGTCACGTCTCCCGGATCTTGTTCGTTAAAAAACTGAAGGTTAGCAATGTCCCCTTCTAGAGCTGTTAAGTCATCTATCCCCTGGTCAAGTCCTTTCCCCCGTATTACACAAAGTTCTACCCCTGCTGGCAATTCCAGATTCGGCCTAACTTGACCTGCTGATACAATGTAGCCACTCGGATCATATACCCCCTCAGCACAGCTCCCAATTTCCTTAGATTCTGAATCAACAGCCCTACTTTCCTCCGAAATCATCCCTGTTCCATCTTCGATGATCACCACCATTGGTTCAAGATCGACTCGGGAGATGTCCAACATGCACAAGTTAGTGCTGTCAGGAATGAACACCTCTAGCTTGGGTAGGTGAGAAGGGGTGATGTATATGCTAGGGTCGTATGACATGACCCCAGTTTGGATTGAGTTAATGCGTTTGGGAGGTGGAGCTTGGTTATGTGGTGAGAGAGGGTTGGTTGTGACGTTCGGCTTCTCCGGAGGCACGATCACCCTGTTGTCGACGAGATCCTGAATCTCGTGACGTAATCTAAAGCAATGGTCGGTGTCGTGACCATGTTGCTGGTGAAAGGCGCAATATTTGGCTGGGTTATGGGAGGGGGAAGTGTTTCTGGCAATGGCCGCGGCTCCAGGGGCTTCAAGTGCCCTTTCTTGATCAAAACCCCTAGAGCTTTGGACAGGGGCATGTATAATGGGGTGAAGGTTCTTTGGCCACGAGGTTGGTACTTGGTTGTTTGTGAGTTGCTTCCGGACGCACCGGTGAATGGTGCAGCTGTAACGGTTCTTGCGGGGTTGGTGGTGACCATGCTGACTTCTGAGGCTCTAGCAGTTGCAGCACTGCTCGTGCCTGCATTGGTGTTGCAGTTAAAGGTTCTCCTAGGCTGCTCTCTGTCATTGTCAATCAGACCCTGTTTCAGAGTGTCCTCGATCTGCACTCCAATCTCATGTAGATCTCCAAAAGTGGGGAGAGGGAGGACGATCATCTTTTGCATGAGCTTGGGCTGGAGGTTACGCACAACCATCCGCATTTGATCTTTGTCAGTTGGCCTAATGGTCATCATCGAGGCCTTGGCCCTCCAACGAGTTACGAAGTCAGAAAAGCTCTCCTTCGGCTCCTGTCTAGTCGTCTCAAGATCACGAGTTATGATCTCGATCTGTGTGTTGTAGGAGTATTGAGCTACGAAGGCCTCAGCCATCTCCTCCCAGTTTCTCTTGAAGGAATCTTCTAATTTTGCATACCAAATGGCCGCTACACCTGACAGGGTCCGGCCAAACAAGGAAAGCTTTTGTAATCTGGAGAGGCCCATCGGCCTCAGTATGTCTGAAAACAGTCGCAGATGCACCACAGGATCTCCAGACCCGTCAAAGCGGTCAATATGTGGCATCTTAAACCGGTCCGGTAAAGTCATGGCCGCATCGGTATACTCGTCCTCAATGTCCGAAATGGACTTCACACCTTGAGATTTCTTGAACAGCTTCTCAAGCGTGCTCACCTTTAATGCCGTGGGGTCCACCTCGAACTCGAAGGGAGAATCCGGTAGATTGATAGGCGTGGGCGCCTTAGATAGTTGAGGTAGAATCGAGGGCAGAGGTGGCCCTGTTGGGATGTCTGTATCCTCTTGGACATTCTGGACATTTGCCGTCTCCCCAGGTATTGGGACTCTTGGTGGGGGAGGAGCTTGGTGTGAAGCAGATGCTCCGATTTGCTGTTGTAGCTTGGCAATTAATTTTGCCTGTTGAGCCATGACCTCAGCCTATTGTTTGGCAAATTCTGCTGGACGAACAGCGTCCTGCTGCATAGTTTTCATACTTTCTTGGAGTTGACGCATCGTTTCCTCCATTCCTGCCATGTTCTGCTGTTCCAGCTGACTGACTGGTAGGGTGAGTAAAAACTGATAAAAACTGAGGCCTCAGCTTGACTATTCACTGGTGCGGCGGATAAGGGCCACTGACTTATGCCTCACTGACCTCCGTCTAGCAACCGGGGGTAAAGAGTAGAACACTGGTTGTCCGTCTATCAGATCCTCAGATCGATGGAGTCGGCGACCTCTAGTCCAGAGTGCTTGGGGAATATCTACTTGGTTGGAAGCAATTGTGCTAAACTACCTAGCAAAAAGATAAATAAAGCATAATAAGGAAATAAACAAGTAGAAAAATGGTCTGCATAACGGCTTAAATAAACACAACACACAGTCGGTCATTGACAACACACAGTTGGCATTTGTAAGCTGAATATACTGTTCTCAAGTACTAATCATTGTTCCCAAATCACTGCCTCAAATCTGAATCTGATACCCATAGGTAAAACTGATTTTCAAATACTGATGCTGATGCCCGCAGGCCTGATACCCAGACTTGCAAACTGATACATGCATTCCTGTAGAGACACACTCTAAAAGCACATAGCAAGCAAGTGAGAGCCAAAACACCCCTATGTTGGGGTAGGGTTTCCCTGTCCCAGTTTCGTCAAGAACTAGGGTTTCACTACGCACACAGCGGTTTCAAACAACCTATAATCGGGTAAGCAACCTGTCCTAGTTTGGGATGGTCACTATGGATTCCGAACATGTACTAGGTCGAATGGTCAAAAAGGGTGCCTTGGTAAAAACCGGGGTTTGTGTTCCCATCGTGGCAGAGCCCATAACCAGTCAGCCTTATGGCACGCTTTTCAATGCGAGCCTTCAACAAATCGTTCAGGAAGAGCAGATGGCAAACACGGTGCCCTAGGCGCACCAATGCAAATGCAATGCAAAGAGACACATAAGTGTAATCAAAACAAGATATCATGAGTTCGAGTCAAGTTCTCTAACTCCCCAGTAGAGTCGCCAGAAACTGTAGACGTCCTCGAATGCCCCGGGAAAATCTCGTTTTGTCCATTGAGCTTACTACAGTTCAGACTCAATGTCATGGTTCTTAATCTGATCTCGCAAAGTGCAATACGAGATTGATAAATCACCAAAGAGTCCAAATCCAGCAAATCATTTTGAAAAACTGATTTTTAGAAAGAAGTGCCAAACATGGACTGCTTTGCCAGATACAGAGTCGCCACCTAAATATTTTATTTTGGGGGAATTTAGGAAACCCTGACTCGTGCCTAAGGCCACGTGTCCGTCATCACCAAAGTTGCCTCGGCTTGGGAACTTGGGTACGATTGGGGAAGGTCATGCAATGAGCACCCCCGCTCGCTCGATCAAAGATCGGCCACTACTAAACATGATATCTTGTTTTTGAAAACATATGTGCTCTTATTCCGGTTTATTAGCCTAGAATTGCTACATGATGCGCACAGCATACAAGTATAGACTGGATCGCCTAAGTTAGAAGAAAACATCTCATGTTTGTTTTTGAAAGCGGTTTGCTACTCGTAAGTAGGGTAAAATGCGATTTTTGCCACCCTCAAGTAGGCTTGGAAAATATGGTGATTTGCCACTCTTAAATGGGCTTAAAACTCGCAATCGATGAATTGTTCCAATTTAAATAATCCAACCTTCACCCACATGCATTCAGGCAGTTATATCACATAAGCAGTTAGCCTCGTGGCAAGCATGCTATCATGGCAGTCACTCACACACATGCAAGGATGCTAAAGCATAAACACTCACCGAGTACTCCGAGCTAAAGAAAGAAGCTAATTAGAAATCATGCATGAATCCCAACTTTGCTGGGATGCCTAATGCAACACATGCAGGATGTAACTAATATAGGCTCGGCTATTCTTAAAATGGCATATGAGATGTTACAGATAACATGTATTCAACTTGGAATTGAAATACAATGCAGTTAGTATGGTGCGCCGAGCCCGGTGCATGGAAGACAGATGAAGGGATGCAATCATGCGAGCATGAGGATGCTAATTGAAACATGCCCTAAAACTAACCATCATAAGCTGGTAAATAAAAAGGGGAAAGACATGGGCTTGGAAGACATGCATCACACACACGCACACTTATTACAACAGTTGGCCCTCTCGACGGAGGGTTCGAATAAATAATACAACACCAACTAGCTAATCTAAGCCAATCTAATTAAGCTAGTTATTACACAACCAAAATGAATAATAAATTACAGCTAATTATTACACAACTCTAATTAATTAACAAACTAACTAAGTAAGCAATTAAACTAGCGTGCAAACTACATGAATGTGGACTGCCTCAGCTCTGCCTTGAATGATAAAGGATGGATGCATGCATGCTCGAGTCGCCTTCTCGGGAAATCCATCGCGTTGCCCCAGCTTGCCTTTGTTTGCAATGGATATCAGAAATTTGCACAAAGCTCCAGAGAGATGAAACTCCACCCTAGGAATCCGCGGGAAGGCTACCGACCAGCTTATGGGCATAGGAGACCACCTGCCGACCACCTTTTGTGGTGGAAACCAAAGAAGGTGGTCGGCCTGCCAGAAAACTGTCGCCCGACCAGTTTCTTCTCCTGGATTTTGGTTTTCTGCAACAAGGAGCAAGAGAGAGGCATGGCAAGGTATTTTTAACATATGTGTGCACGACCACTCTCCCCATCATTGTACAAGCTCAAGGGAGTGTAGGTCTCGATCCTCGAGCCATCAATCACGTATCTCGATGCATGATGGCTGAGGAACCGAATTACACAACTTAATATAGATTGAATGCACATATGAACACATAAAGCCGACAACTCCATCATGGGTAGTCAAGAATGTCGGCGACCGGGAATTGAGGCACGTTTCATCACATCAAGTATGAAACGTCCCTCGTTTCCCGTGTTTGGGGCTAACTCCTATCCCAAACACAACGCAACAAACATGGCATGCACAAATGCCACTCTAGGTATGCAACCTAAATACTATGCAACTACGTGATGCAAACATGCAAAGGATGACATTCAAACATGCAACTAGCATACATAATGCTATGAACTAACAATGGCATACGCAATGCACGTGGTACTTAGCATACACAATGCACCTAAGAACTAACATACACAATGAGATGAATAAGGCATGCACAATGCAATGATCAATCATGCGACAATGTGGCATACTCAATGCTATGGAATACAATGGCATACTCAATGCAAAAATGGACTTAAACCAAAATAAATGGGCCTCACCCATAGCCACACCCAAATCAGTGGCCAAACATGATGAAAACAAAGCTCCAAAACTCATGCCAGCACGCACAATACAATGGCCCCGAGCCTAAGGCACAAAAACACAACTTTGCACATGCATTGAAAGGACTAAACATGGAGTACAATGGCATATATTCCAGCTCTAAAATGGCACAGAACATGACTCCAAAACGACTCTGAATCATGCAAACAACTCACACAACGCATGTTGAATGGCTCAAGCATTGAAACTAGTGAAGTGCATTACACTATAGGCATGCAAAGCGATGCTCAAATGATGAAACCAACCCCAAAAAGGCCCTATGCAGGTCCAAAACAGTAGCAAAATGGGTTGGGATGATGGCTTGAAAGGCACAAAAGTGAAGCTTATGCAATGGCTCGCAAATAGGGCATAAATGCACAACTCTAAAGAGCACTTAAAACATGGAAAATATGGAAGTGTAGCACCCCTATAAGCTCTGAAATATCATGCCCAATGATGCCAAAACATGTAAATAGCTCAAGTTAAGCATGCAAGGGACCTCCAAACTCAAAGCTAGTCAATGCTATTACACAACAAGCATGCATGGCTAGCATTTTTCGACCAAGAAGCCTCAAGACAGAGCTAAGGCAGCCCAAAATATGAACAAAATCAGTTTGAAGTATGGCCAAAATATGCTAGAATAGAGGGCCAAAACAACATGCATTGTGAGCCAGTGAACATGAGTTACACTACAAGCATATGAAGCATGTGAAGGACTACCAAACCAAGAAAAAATAGAGTCATGGCATGCCAAATTATGGCCAAAAACCCACTGAAACAAGACCAATACATGCAACAATGACATGCTCCTTTGATAAGCCATGAAAGGGATTACTTTACACATACAAGAAGCAAGCAAAAGGGGACCAAACTAGCCATGGTTAGAGCCTAGGCAGGTCCTAGAAGTCACCAAAAAGTGCCTGAACTAGGCCTCCAAATGGTATAAACATATGCTCCTTTGGTAGGCCAAAAATGCTAGTAAACAAGAGAACAAGAGAGAGGGTCACCCCTCTCTGATATAGGCCCTCAATGCCACATTCTCATCACTGAAAATCCACTGGATTTCAGTGATAGGAAGGCCAACCAAAGACTAGCTGGAATGCCTTATGGCATGGCACAAAACAAGGCTAAATAGAGCATGCAAGAGGGTAGATGACCCTCAACACCAAAAGAGCCTTAAACAAACATGAAAAATACTTAAATATGAAGCTTTTTTTAGTTGACAACAAAGCTCAAATAAGCATGCAAATGAGACTAAGAGAAGGATCAAAACAATGCTTAAAAAGAGGGAAAAGGAGTTACCCTTGAAGATCAGCAAAACCAGCAACTTTTCTGAACCAAAACCCAACTTTTGAGACCTCTCAAAACCCTCCAGTAATGCAGTAACAATGGTGGAGGTGTATGGTTATGAGGTGGTGTGCAATAGGCCAAGAACAAAGCACTTTCTAAGCCTAAAATATAGGGACAAAAAGGGAGATATAAGTTTTTCCTTAGGGCAATTTTTCAACCTAGTATAAGGAGAGAGAGGGCCTCTCTTATAGAGTTTCAAAGCCAAAGCGTCTCCAAGAAGCTAAAAACTTGGTTGCAAATCCTCCATACACGTGTATGAAGGATCTAGTCTGTGCCTTCCAGCTGGTACAGCTCGCATGCACTCAGACAGACAAAACAGGAGGAAGCTGGCCGACCAGAAAAGGTGGTCGGCCGACCACTTTACCTGGTTAGCCGACCAGGGCAAGTGGTCTCCCAAAAAAAAAACTGGTCAGCCAAGGCAAATGGTGGTCTCCACTTTGAAAGCAAGCTAGTGGTGTGATGGGAGACCAGCAAATGTGGCCCAAAGGCCAAGAAAACCGACTGGTGGGGAGAAAGTGGTCTCCAAGGAGAAAAGGTGGTCTCCCACCTTGTATCACCTCCCAAACAAGGAAAACAAGGTTCATGCAAAAAATGAACCAACACGGATGCAAAACGAGAGTTCAGGGGGCAAAGCGCGCGACCGGGTACCCCAAAAACTGGCTGTTGAGCACAAAAAGTGGCGTACGACCACAAAAGTGGTTTCTCGGACCACAGTGTCCCTCTAGACAGAGAAAACAAGGTGTGTTCCAAAAACTGTGCCAAATGGAGAATATTAAGCGGTCCCGAACCGAGGCGTACGGCCGACGGCTCCAAAAATCAAAAACTAGTCTCCAAACGGGAACAGTGGCCTATGACCACAAAAAGTAGTCTACGACCACTAAGAGATGGTCTACAAAACCTCTCCCTCCCTCTAGGAAGAGAAAACAAGACTAAGTCCGGAGACCGAGTCAAAGCACAAAGGGTCCCGAGGTCCGGAGGTGAGGCTCTCGGCCAAGAACTCCGAAACCTCAAAATGAGCACAACATGCACAATCACCGAGCGCTCAATCGATAATGTCTGAGTCTTAAGGTCGCTCAAAAATGGGGTGTCTACACTACTATTCGGCATTGTTATGCCTTAGCCAAGTCTACTAGCCGGCTGAGACGCTATTTTCTCAAGGCCAAGGATACCGATCATCACTTAGTGACTATGCTTGCCAACTCTGGCAAGCGTGTTGACGATGTAATGGCCATTGTTTGAGGCAATTGGGAATTTGGTGAGGTAAAGATCGCCTAGATCCCGTGCCAAGGCGAAAAGGCGAACCAGGTGGCCGTATAGCTCATTTTTGTTTTTGTTTTTTTTATTACCATATATGTATTCGGCTTTCCCTCTATGTACTTACCATTTTGTTTATGCAGGCAACGAATTGAAAAAAGTGTTGGTTTCAGTCGACGACGCTATACTTGCAGAAATTAAAATCGCACTAGAGTTCGTTGGCCGTCCAAGCCTTTAGAAACAAGGGAGGGTGGCCCACATTCTCCTGCGATACGAACCGACTTACACAACGTTTTCGGTGGCAGACCACATTCCAATTCTGAGAGGCGAAGAGCATCTTACAGCCCTTATCTTCCCCAACTTCAAAAACTTAAAGCAGATTGGTTTGGAAGCCTTCGATTTGGAGCACGTGGAAGAACAAGAAGCCGAACTGGTCACCAAGGACCCGAACCAGTTCGAAACTGAGGTAGACGAGGCCCTTAACTCGGTCTTTGAGGAAGCCGGACTCAATTCGTCCGACCCTCCATCCACATCAGGCCGAGGGGACGTCTCCTTCGAAGACATTTTTACAGACTTAGGAGACCTTCTCGGCGCTTATCCTGAGGAGAATATAGCTGGGCAATCGCTCACGCAACTTGCCAGGAGGAAAAATGCCGAAAGGATGGCTGCCCAGAGGAGAGCCGAGGCGATTCGATCGGAAACTCCACCCGCTACGGTCACTGAGTCCTCTCTACCTGTTATTGCGAAAGAAACGGCTCACACCGAACCGGCCGAGACGAAGCAGGTAGAATAGGGAGATAAGGAGGCTAAGGAAAAGAGGGAGAAGCACCCCGTCGAGCAAGAAGCCGTCCATGATGAGGATCAAAGCGATAAACGACTGCGTATTGAGGAATCGTACTTGGTTGTTTCGTTCATTGTTCAACCAAGGATAAGGAATATGTCGATTGCCTCTGATGCGTCGGATTTGAAGGACCCGGCTGTGGCCTTGAGTATGGCCTCCTCAATATCCTTGCCGATTGACAGAGCCACATTTCGAGCAAAGCCAGATCTAATGCTAATTGCTTTAGCCGCTCAGTCGGCCTTATTGGTACATTACTTTCCTTATCTACAGTCTTTCGCCTAAATACATATATTTTTTTTTTCTTATTATTTGTTTGTTGTAACTTTATTTCCTTGTCTTGCAGGAGGTGGGCAGGATAGCCGAAATTGGCCACCGTCAACATGACGCCATAAAACAGATCGGCTTCTTGAAAGCGAAAATTGACAATAAAAAGAACAAGGTTATGGTAGCCTCTCAAAGGGCCGATTCTGAGGCATCGCAAGCGGTGGAGGAACGTACGAGAGCCGACTCTGAGGTCGAGCAAGCTATAAATTCTGACCAACTAAGGCTTGCCGCTGAAGAAAGGTCAAAAGTGAACGAAGATGCGCTCAAGTTAGCCAAGGAGGTGATCGCCAAGCTGGAAGCCAACTTGGAAGAATCAAGGAAGGCAAAGGAAATAGCTGACTTCGAGATTTCCAAAGCGTTCCAAGCTGGGAAGGATGTTGCCTTGGACAACTACGTGGAAGAAGTGCCCAAGTTCGAGAATCGGGGCTTCAAACATGGCTGGCTCAAAGCCCTCACTGCTGCGAATGTGACATTGGCGCAGCCAATTCCATACGAGCAGGTGGACGTTGAGCCGCTGGCGTCTGACCCAGAAGATTGATTAGGGGATATTTTGGTTTTTGGTAGGCATCTTAGATGCATAGTTTTTGTAGGTTTTTGTTAGTAGATTTTCATTTCTATAAATGTAAGCTAATTTTTATGTGTAAAATGACTGCTATTTGCGCTCAATTTATTAATGAAAATTTTCTATGCTTTCCAGTTTACTTCATATACTATTTGTCTTTAATTTATTAATGGCAGTTCCTTATGCTTTTCTATTTGCTACATATGAGTAAATTAAACATCCAATTAATTAACCAAATCAGTTAAACATCTTCTGCCACTTTGCTATTTAGCCAAATAACTAAAAGAATCGGCAGTTAACAATTTGGAAAGGTGCATGAATATTCGATAGACTAACCAATAAAACGGCTCAGGGCCTCAGCGTCTGGCCGATTTGATTAATGAATCTACCCCAGCTGCACAAACTCAATGGCCGAATACTATTAGTTCGTGGAGTGGCTGGGGCACTGAACCCGACCGGTGCAAGGGCTTGCCCTATGGCCGATTAGATTAATGAATTTTCCCTTGCCGCAACTGGTGCATGACTGGAACGCCGAATGACATTAGTTCATGGAGTGGTTGGGGCACATGAGATGATCAACATCAGGCCTAGATATTTGCTGATTAGATTAATGAATATGCCCTTGCCCCAGTTAGTGCCGAATGATATTAGCTCATGGAGCGCCGAATGACATTAGTTCATGAAGTGGCTGGGGTACATGAGATGATCGGCAGCAGGCCTGGATATTTGTCGATTAGATTAATGAATCTGCCCTTGTCCCAGCTGGTGCATTATTGGAACACCGAATGATATTAGCTCATGGAGCACTGAATGACATTAGCTCATGTAGCGGCTGTGGCACATGAGATGATCGGCATCAGGCCTGGATGTTTGCCGATTTTCTTAATGAAGCTGCTCTTGCCCTAGCTGGTGCATGAACAGAGACGCTGAATGATAATAGCTCATGGAGCACCGAATGACATTAGCTCATGAAGCGGCTGGGGCACATGAGATGATCAACATCAAGCCTGGATGTTTGCCGATTTACTTAATGAATCTGCCATTGCCCCAGCCGGTGCATAAACAGGGACGCCAAATGACATTAGCTCATGGAGCGCTGTAGACACCCCATTTTTGACCGTCCTCAAGACTTGGACGTCACTGGTGGGGACACACGGTGATCATCCATGTTCGTGTTCGTTTTGAGTTTCCGGAGGCCTTGGTTGCGCGCATTGCCTCAAGATCTCTCAACTTGTTCGTCTTACGTTTGGTTTCGCACCAAATACTTGTGTTTTTGCTTTGAGGGGTAGGGAATGGCTTGTTGACCATCCCCACACCCCATCGGCCTTCCCTTTGCATCACAGGCCATTAATTGCTGACACCGGCCATGGTTTCTTAATACTAATGGCCGGTCAGCACTCCATATGGCCGGCCGGCTATCTGTTTGGCCAGCGACCTAATTTTTTGGCCAGTAACACCTTTTTGTTTTCTTCAGGCATGGTGCATGCCAGCTGTGCCAGCTGGAATAAACCAAACCTACCCCGAGGCTAACATGTGGCTGTTTTGCCCCTTTTGCCCCCTTTTGGTCAAAGCTTCTTGAGGAAGCTTGACCCTTTGTCAAAGCTTCCTCAAGAAGCTGGGTCAAGCTTCCTCAAGAAGCTTGGCCAACTGTCTTAGCTTCCTCAAGAAGCCTTGACCTCCTTGCCCCCTTTGCCCCCTTTTACTTAGCTTCTTTGAGAAGCTTAGAACCATTTCTTTTGCCTATATAAGCACCTCTCTTCTTCCTTTGTAGAGGGTTAGAGATTTTGAACAAAAAAACCAAAGATTATACATATATACATCTGTCATATACTCTCTCTCTCTCTCTCTCTCTCTCTCTCTATATTTCCCTCTCTCTCATCCTTAGTGTGTGTTTGGAGGCCTAGAAGGTGTGTTTTGACCTTAGTTTTGCACTAAGACACACACCATTACACCTTGCTTCGACCTTGAGGGGCTTTGAGGGTTTGTTTTTGAAGTTTTGGACTGATTTTGGTCAGAAGAGAGTGGCTGGACCAGCTGTTCTTGAAGTGTTCTTCAAGGGTAAGACTTTTACTTTATTTTCCCCAATCTTCCATTAGTTTTTGACCTGCCTTGCATACTGATTTAAGCTTTGTGTATAACATGAAAAAGTCTTGTATTTGCATGCTTGAGATCTTTCATCAAGGTCTTTTTGTGGTTTGGGGTCGACGACCCCCCCCTCCCCTCTTAGGCCTTGTTTGGCCCTTTTGGTGCTTTCTTTCTTAAGCTTTAGTTACTCTTGAGTCTTGGCCTTCTCACCACTGAAATTCAGTGGATTTTTAGTGGTGAAGAAGGGGTTTTGAGGTCTTGTAAAGGGGAGGGACGCCCCTCTCCCTTGGTCTCTCATTTTGCTTATGTTTTGGCTCATAAGGGTAGCATGTATGCTTGGTTGTATTTGGCCCTATTTTAGAGGTTTTTGGGTGTTATTTGGGCATAGCTTACCTCTGTTTTTGGTCGGATTTGTGGTCCCTTACATGCTTAATACACTTGCGTTGTACTCCCCCATTTTACCTAAAAATGCATCTAACCATTAGACCATCGTGCTTGCATGTTCTTGCCTAGCTTTGTGAAGCTTTTGGTCATGATTTATCGTGATTGAGGTCTGTTGGGTGCTGGTTTGGTCGTATTTGCCATGTTTGGTATGGCCTCTTTGTATTTTGGCTTGTGAGCCTTGGGTGTGTGAGTCACTAGCATGCTTTAGTTGGGTTGTTTCAATGATTTGGAGTCATTTCATATGCCATTTCAGTCCCTAATCCAAGCTTGTATGCCCACATTCATCATCACTTTCTTGCCTTGAAAGGTTGTTCTTTTGTGCCTTGGAAAATGGTCATTGTGCATGCCTATGTGTTTAGACATTAAGCTGCCATATCAGTGGGTTTTGAGGGCCCTTTTTGCATGCTAAAACTCCGTTTTGTATTTAAAAATTCATGTCGTGTTTGCATGGGGAGGTGTTGAGCAATGCTCCCATTTTTGGCCTTGAATGCCCATGTTTTGGACTCATTCCTTGGCGTGTTTTGACCATGATCTATGCATGTTCCAGCCTTGTTTTAGAGTCCTCTAGGACTATTGTAGGTCATTTTGGTCCATCAGGGTTTGATTAACATGGCCATGGTTCGACCATTCTTAGTTGGCTTCAAGTTTGGATCATTGTTGCATGCCTTGTGTAACAAGTCTGCGGGGGGACCTCGCTACAGTTCGGACTCTCGATTTGTGTCACGGTTCTTAATCTGAACCAAAGAGTCCAAATCTGGCAAATCGTTTTGAGAAACAGATTTTGAAAAAGTAGTGCCAAACATGGACTGCTTTGCCAGATACAGAGTCGCCACCTAAATATTTTAAAATGGGGGAATTTAGGAAACCCTGACTCGGTGCCGAAGGCCACGTGTCCGTCATCACCGGAGTTGTCTCGGCTCGGGAGCTTGGGTACGATCGGGGAAGGTCAGCTATGAGCACCCCCTTTCGCCCGGTCCGAAGACCGGCCTCTACTAACCGTGATATCCGTTTTTGAAAACTTTACGTGTTCTTATTCGGTTATTAGGCCTACAATTACTATGTTATGCGCGCAGTAAACAAGTATAGACTAGATTGCCTAATTTGGAATAAACATTGCATATCCGTTTGTTTTGAAAATGCTTTGGATTTGCTACCCGCAGGTAGGCTAAAAAACGGATTTCAATGAGTTCTTCCAACTCAAACAATCCAACCTTCACCCACAGGCATCCAAAACAGTTTGAGCATCAACATTAGCCACTTTAAACATGCTGTATGGCAACATTCACACTCATGCGATATGCTAACGGAGGAATACTTACATCGTACTCCGTGCCAAAACAAAGAACTCGTTTGCAAAACAGTCATGATCCAAGTCCATGTTAAGTGCCTAATGCATCGCATACAAGATGTTGCTAAAAATAGGCTCGGCCATCCTAAACATGGCATGTGAGAATGCACAAACTATCACATATTCAGTTTAGAATTGAGTAACAAATGCGTGTTAGCATTATTGTACCGAGCCTAAGCATGTGTAATACAAATGCATGGATGCACACATGCATAGCATAAGGTATGCTAAATTAAACGTGTCCTAATCTACCATCGTAAGCAGGTAAATAAAAGGGAAGAAAGAAGTGAGGTTGGAAGACATACACACCACCCACACACACTTATTACAGATTTGCCCTCGCTTGGAGGACGAATAAATATTACAAATTAATTAACTACGCAAGCTAATTAATATTACAAATTGCCTAATTTAATTAACAAATTAATAGACTAAGAAAAAAAGTTAAAACGCCTCGAGAAGCGCGCCGCCATGCGCAAGCTGCCTCTGTTTTCCTTCCTTACTCCTCTGGAGGCTGTCAAAAACTCAGGACTTGCTCCCTTGGACAGAGAGGATCACCACCGGCTGAATGGAAATTGCCACCGGCACGTGGTTATGCCATCGGCACAAAATTGAAGCTGTCGGCAAAGAAATTGTTGCCGGCCGCACCTTACACTGTGCGTGGTCGGCGAGTATTCTTCTGCAGAACCTGCAACTCACAGCACAGAGGGGCAAGGCAAGCATGGCAGCACAATTCAATGGCATTGTATGCAATATATCTGTCCCTATCATGTTTGCGATCAAAGGGCATGTGCTTCGGTTCTCGGACCACCAATCACGCGCTATTCCATGCATGATGGCCCAAAGAACCAAGTATGCAACTTCGATTTCAAATGTATGCAAACCAATCAAACAAAACTCCCAATCCCTATAAACCAAAGTGGAGAGGAAGAGAATGCATGCAAGATGCAATGCAACCTAGGCATACAAGCTAAGGATGCAAATGCATGCATGGCAATGAACTTATGCATCATGTCAAGCATACATATGGCAATGCAATGGTGGAATAGAGGAAGTGGTTCTTATACATGAATTAGGCAACTCATATAAGGCCTAAAACAGTGGCCAAAGTGCTAAAAGTGAGGGCTTAATGGCATACACCACACATATGCACATAAGGACCAAATACTTAAGCACATATCAAGCAAAATTCAAGCACACTTGAAGGGACAAACATGAACTAAAAGTATGCAACATAAGCTCTGAAATCATGCTAACAAACCTTAAGATCACTTAAATGGCATTAAATGACTTCAAACAAAAGCATGAATAAGCACCAAAACATGGAGCATTGCTACACAAGCTTATGAGCATTAAAGAGACATGCAAGGCAATCCAACAAGCATGGAAATGGGACTGAAATGGCATGTAGATGATTCCAAATCATCAAAAAGGTGCAAAGATGTCATGTGACACGTATGCACATACTCAAGTGTTGCGATACAAGCCCGAGATACATGAGAGGAGCTATAGGGTCATGGCTATCTGCAAAATCACCCAAACACTTAGGGGACAGACTCTAAAAACATGTCAAGATAAGCACAAAAAATCTTCACAAATGCAAGCCTAAAACATGCTCCAACAAAGAGGCTAAAACCTAATACAGGTTAAGCATAAATAAGGCATACATTTTGGCATGACTTATGCTTAAGCATGCTATGGAGTTCCTTCCAAAACCAAACTTATAAATCATGTTGATATTATGATGGATATATAAGCAGGAAAAAACAAACCAAACTGATGCTCAACACACTCATGGAGCATAGGCTGCTCTCAAGGGAGGCCCCAAAAACATTGCCGTGTTTCAAGGACAAAGCAAGGAGAAGGGGGGTGATCCTTTCCTTTCTTGGACTTCAAGGCATTCACCTTCAACCCTTGAAATCCCTCAAGATTCATGGTGATGAGACCCCAACACCAAAATCCCGGAGGCTAGCACAAAATGGCTTTCAAAATGAGGCTTCTTTTAGGCCTAAGGGTGGTCAAAACTCGCTCAAATACACTCATAGAACACTCTTAATTTTAAATCTATATATTAGGGGAGCCTAAACATAATTTTTTTGTTGTTTTATTTCATATAAGTACTAAAATCTAGTGCTAAGATAGGTATGGAACTCGATTGCATATTTAATGTGGTTGGAAAATGGGTGACTAGAATCTCACCCTTGATGACCCCTTCACAAATGGTGCTCCAATGGCCTCCTTTAGCTTGAATCCAACTCCAAAACTTCAAAATCAGTCTCTTAGAACCTCAGTTCCAAGAGGAAGGTGAAACACTAGGTGTTTGTGTGCAATAGTAAGACACAAAACACCTAGAGTGCAAATGAGAGGGAAAGAGAGATAGAAAATGTATGTAACTCAAACCCTAGAACCAGAGCTCAACAATGGCTGTTTCTTGCTCTCAAAATATCTCTCTACCTCTTCTCTTAGTCTAGAGACAAGCCTCTCTCTATATGTCTTGAAAAGCTTACAAGACAAGCTTTACAAGAGGGAGATCCCTCCATACACGTGTATGGAGGGATGCAAAAGTAAGACAGCTGCCCAAAAATATCTGCAAAAGCAGATGAACAGCAATCGGCTGGCCAAAAATGCCATCTTGGCCAAAAATAGTGTCGACCGGCAGAAAATAGTGCTGACCGGCAACAAATAGTGCCGGCCGGCAAACTACATTGCCGGTGACAGCAAACACCAGCTGGTGGCATCTAGCCACTGCCGGGGGTGGGTAGGGATGGTCTACAAGCCCTACCCTGCCTCTCAAAGGCAAGATGCAAGTGTTTGGTGCAAAACCAGACACTAAACGGTCGAGTTCGGGGATCCTGAGGCAAGGCGCGTGAGCCGAGACCTCCGGGAACTCCAAACGAACACAAACATGGATAATCACCGAGTGTTCAAACGGTGACGTCCAAGTCTTGAGGACGGTCAAAAATGGGGTGTCTACAAGAGCGTTTCATTTTCCTTGTCCACGATGATGGACAAGTTAGGAACTGACTTCAATAATTGTTCATTAGTTCCCCTGCTTACTAACATTATAGAGATGTTTGCTGTGTTTTTGCCATGTGTTTTAGATTGTAAATAGAATCAGTGAACAGATCATAGAGGAACTTCAGTTTGATGAAATACCAGAATCAATGTCAAGGGATATTATTGGATTAAAAAGTTATTTACAACGTTAATATTGTTTCTATTTCCCTCACGTTCTATCACTTTCATTCTAAAGAAACTGTAAAGAGAATATACTTTGACTATTGAGTCATGCTAATCACAACTTAATGAATTGTTAAAAAAAATATCAAAAAATTTAAAATCTCAATAATACAACTTCTACATATTTTAAAATATTTTTCTACACTTTATAGATATTTTATACATCTACCAATATTATTTACAGCCCTTTAGATTACCATTAGCATTTTCCAAAACACTTTAGTCATCTAACTTTTTTTGGGATGAATGTTGAATGAGCACATACACTGAAATAAAAATAAAAACAAAAGGCTAAAGAATTTCAATGAAGTCAGTTTCAATTGAAATTATGAGGAAACAAGTGCAGTGAATTACCTCTCTAGGCATAAGAGTTTTTGGAATCACTCTGCAAAAAAATAAATAATGGAGTTTATGAGTGGAGAAGAGAGTTTTTGGAATCACTCTGCAAAAAAATAAATAATGGAGTTTATGAGTGGAGAAGAGAGTTTTTGGAATCACTCTGCAAAAAAATAAATAATGGAGTTTATGAGTGGAGAAGAGAGTTTTTGGAATCACTCTGCAAAAAAATAAATAATGGAGTTTATGAGTGGAGAAGAGAGTTTTTGGAATCACTCTGCAAAAAAATAAATAATGGAGTTTATGAGTGGAGAAGAGAGTTTTTGGAATCACTCTGCAAAAAAATAAATAATGGAGTTTATGAGTGGAGAAGAGAGTTTTTGGAATCACTCTGCAAAAAAATAAATAATGGAGTTTATGAGTGGAGAAGAGAGTTTTTGGAATCACTCTGCAAAAAAATAAATAATGGAGTTTATGAGTGGAGAAGAGAGTTTTTGGAATCACTCTGCAAAAAAATAAATAATGGAGTTTATGAGTGGAGAAGAGAGTTTTTGGAATCACTCTGCAAAAAAATAAATAATGGAGTTTATGAGTGGAGAAGAGAGTTTTTGGAATCACTCTGCAAAAAAATAAATAATGGAGTTTATGAGTGGAGAAGAGAGTTTTTGGAATCACTCTGCAAAAAAATAAATAATGGAGTTTATGAGTGGAGAAGAGAGTTTTTGGAATCACTCTGCAAAAAAATAAATAATGGAGTTTATGAGTGGAGAAGAGAGTTTTTGGAATCACTCTGCAAAAAAATAAATAATGGAGTTTATGAGTGGAGAAGAGAGTTTTTGGAATCACTCTGCAAAAAAATAAATAATGGAGTTTATGAGTGGAGAAGAGAGTTTTTGGAATCACTCTGCAAAAAAATAAATAATGGAGTTTATGAGCGGAGAAGAGAGAGAGAGAGAGAAAGAAGACTGATGATACCTTATCCTAAATGCAGGTAACAAGTGAAAAGCAAGTCCCCTCTACACAGCAGGGAATGTCCTAAAGCCCTTGAAATTAGGGTTCACTTCAACAAGCCTATAAATGAAATGACCAAACCCCTGGTCCAGAAGCTTACTCAAAACCTTCAAGATAATAGCAGTTTTTTGGGGGTGTTCCAAAGAAGCAGTGCATTTAACATCCCCTGGAATACCCTGTTTGTGATTATATTCTGGCATGTAAGAAGCTTAGAAGCAAGACAAGTTTTTGAAAATGATGATATGGATTTGCAAAGGATTGTCGATGCATTATAAACTATGCCACTGAGATAAAGGAGACTTTCAAAACTGATAAGCTGTAGGGTTTCTAAACCCAGCAGAAAAGGGGAGAGAGACCAGAAAAAGAACAAAAATAAGTATATTAGTAGATAAAATGAGTACCACTTGAAAGTATGCCATCTAAATCATTATTAAATTATTCTGAGAAACAAATTATTGTACTTCTTGCAGTGAAGCTAAAGTGGCACCATGTAATGGTAGGATCTTGTCAAATAATGCAAAATTCCCACTGGATTTACATAAACATAATAACCGGTTTTACCTTGCCATCACATTCTTGCCTAAGTAACACTTCTGGAGCAATGTATGCAGGAGTTCCCACTGTTGATTTCGGTTGTGAATGCAAAACAGAAGACTGAGGAGGGGGGAAAAAAAACAATCCACGGTCAGATAAACACAGATAATAATTGATCCAGACTGCATATATGAAGAGAAGGGTGATTTTCAGTTCAATGGTACAACAAGCATAAGTTCCATGATGATACAGAGGCGCCAAAGTTACCAAATTCTTCACAAACAAGATATTAAAATATAAAATCAAATCCCATCAAA
>NW_021025327.1:1851541-1877477 GCF_004153795.1 Camellia sinensis | reverse complement strand
GCCCTAAAAACAAACATAGATATGGCTAAGCTCTGATGCAAGAAAATGGGCCAAAAGGTGGCCAAAGAGGCAAGTGGTATATGCACAGCCCAAACTGAAAAATTCCCTTCTACAACATTGAAGAGGGACCAAAATATGACTGTTTACAGAACTGTAAAAACTCCAAAACAGTATACAAACATGCTAGAAATGCAATGCAAAATGAGGCTCAAAAGTGGCTATAACACAAAGTCTACAAAATATTCCACAAACGGCCAAAGACCCTTAATGAAAAATGAAGAATGGGAAAAAATAAGACTATTTTTAGTACTGTAAAAAGGCCAAAAACAGAAACATGATAGGCTGCCAAAGCATGCAAAAATGGGGACCAAAGAGAGGATATAACATGAAGTGGCACATGGAGGTCCCAAAAAATAATGAGCCCTTCTTCAATGTTGAAGAGGGGCTCAAAATAAGCCTATTTACAGTTTACATCATGCTCCAAAACAGATCACACGCAAGCCAAAAATTCTATGCAAGATTATGGCATTCAAGGAGGATATTGAAGCAAGTGCAAGATGGGGGGCTCAAACAGTGTTGAGCCCTTAAGCAAAAGTGAAAAAGAGCTCAAAATAAGGCCGCTCTCAGTTAGGACCGGAGCTCAAAACAGTAAGCATGTATGGCTTACAAATGATACAAGAAATGGACCAAAAACAAGGGAAATGAAACTCACCCTTGAAGACAAGCCTTTAGCGACTCTTGGCTTGAGAAATGGTGCCTCCAAGCTGCTGGAAAGCTCCCCAAGCTACTGGAAATGGAAGTGGTGGAGTGATGCTATAGGGTGTAGTGCAAATAGGAAATGAGAGAAGGAGAAGGATATAATGCAAGAGGTTCTTAGGGAAATTTTCCAACCCTTGGACCAATGCTGGAGGCTAGTTATATAGACCAAAGAGGGGGAGAAAAGGAGGGAAAAATTGGGGGGAAAACAAGCCAAGTTTCCCCCCAAAAGTTATCCCCCGGATACAGGTTTTTTGGAGGGAAAACAGATATACAGCTGGAACATACACACTGCAAGGATCATGGCCGGCCAGGTTTTGGAGCTGCAGGTGGCCGGCCGGCCACCCCCCATGGCCGGTCGGCCAAGGGTCAAAAAGGTCAAAAATATTAATGGCCGGCCACCACAAATTGGTGTCCTCCCAGGTACCCTCAACACAACCTTGTGGTTCAAAATTGACAACTGTAAAACAGGAGAGAGAATAGGCCATTTTTAGGAAGGGTTCAAAAGGGTCAGGTGGAATTACTGGCCGGCCACCAACTTTTGGTGTCCTCCCATGTGTCTACAAGACAAATATGTGGTTAAAAGTTCAAGAAAATGGCCCAAGGGTGTTCAACATTGGCTTGGAAGTGAGAAAAAACGGGCGTCGGAGGGCGCCAGAGGAATATAACTGGTTGCTGAAACAATTGCTGGCCTCCCACCCTTCTACGGCCTTCCTGGGGATGAAACAGAGGTACCTGCCAAAAATGAACGAAAACCGATGCAAAACGAATGTTCGGGGGCCAAAACATGCAGTTCGGGGCCCCGAAAACTGCCTGTTAAGCACTGAAAGTGGCATTCGGCCACGAAGTGGGTCTCTCAGACCTCAGTGTCCCTCAAAAGGGAGTAAACAAGATGCATGCCAAAAACCGGAGCAATAGGAGATGGTTAAGCGGTCCCGAACCGAGGCACACGGCCTGACGGCTCCGAAAACCGGGAACCGGGCTCCGAAATGGGCAAAATGGCCTACAGCCACAAAATGTAGCCCACGGACACTGAGAGATGGTCTACGGGACCTCTCCCTCCCCTCAGGAAAAGAAACAGAGAAAACCGAGCCTGGTTCGCAAACCGAGGCAAAGCACAGAAGAGGGTTCGAAAATCCGGAGGCAGGGTTCGCGGCCAAGACTCTGAAACTTCTAAACGAGCGCGATATGCAACATCACCAAGCGCTCAATCGGTGACGTCTAAGTCTCAAGGTCGGTCAAAAATGGGGTGTCTACGCGTGGCTGACGTGGTGCCACGTGTCGATGACGTGGCGCGCTGACGTGGCAGTGACGTCACTTGCATGCGCGTCGCACTCGTCTTCTTCCTTGTGCCGCGCGTGTGGCGCGTGTCTGTGCGTGGTCTGATGCGCCGGTGTAGCAAACAGCGCGTGAAGCGCATGCCTGAAACTGGGCCTCACGTGCACGTGAGGGCGCGTCTGGTCTCCTCTGGGGCTCTGCTTTGCATTTTTGGACTCCTCTCATCGAGGCCTTGCTCCCGGTATGCTCAAAACCTGGTTTCGAGCGACTTGATTTCTGGGCAGTTTCGAACAACACATTGTTTTTGTTCCGAAAACGACCGACGAGGCTTTGATACCACTTGTTGGGGATCAGGGATCCCGTCCAAGACCTTCCAGAAATTATACCAAGCAAAAAAACATACCCACACTCAAGGAAACACAATATTTAATGTGGTTCGGCCTTAATGCCTACGTCCACGAGAGAGTAGCCGATTATCACTATAACAATGGAGATATTACAGAAAGATTACAATAGAGGAGGAGTTCATACTCTCCTCACTCACATACTCACCCGTCTCCCTCGCTCACACCGAGAGAGACGGTCTCTCCGCCTCACATCTCTCACTCTCTTTGGTTTGCTCTATCTCTCATTTTGCCCTCCTCTCAGCCTCTCAATTTATACACTAAGATGGAGCAAGCTGGAGAGTTTGGCTGGCCTTGCACGGCCAGCTATTCCATTACTTTCGGTGGCTTTCTCCACATGGCTAGCTCATGATGATCACCCCTCACATAGGGTGATATCCAACATAACATAGATTTTTGGATATATTTTTAATGTGAATGTGTTGTTACTTTGTGCCTTTGTTGGTCTGTTTAGTATGTGGATTTTTGGATTTTTAGTATGTTGTTACTAAGAGGTTTTCATTTGAACCTTTCTCATCTTAGTATCTTAGTCTATTATGCCAAATATTACTGGTGATAGGGACTGATGCAGCAGAAGTACTGTAGTGTACTTGAGGAGTAGGTGAAGATACAGAAGAAGCAGGTGGAAGAAAATGACACAAGCCATTGAAATTAGAACCATTGTAAAGAATTCTCTTGGGTAAGGTTGTCCTGAATCACAAAGTTAGATTCATCAAATGTGATAGAACAATGACTATCTTGTGCTAGTTTTTTGAACTGAAAGAAGGGTAGATGAAATAGAAGAGGTATGAAGAACATTATTGATTTTAAAAGAGTAGTGAGGTGTAGGTAAGAGTCCTTTACCTGTATTGTTAATAGGAACTGTGTTACCATTGCCAATGGTAATTTGGTCTGAGCCTTGATGTGGTTGATAGCAATTAAGTTGACTCAGATCATTGGTGATGTGATCGGTTGCTGCAGAATCAAGATACCATGTTACTGGGGAGGATGATGAAGAAGAAGGCACAGAGGATGATGCAACAAAAGCCCTAGATGGTTAAGTAGTAACAGTCAAAGACTGAGATTGGTACTGCGTATCCATTCTGTACCAACAGTCAAGTGCAAAATGACTAAAGCCCCCACAAATCTGACAAGCCTGTGTATGAAATCCCTGAGAAAATCTTCCTCTGCCTCTGTTAGAAAAACTAGAAGATCGTCCATATCCTCTTATTGAATTATGAAATCTTCCTCCTCTTCCACCACATGAGAAAAATGTTCCTCTAGATTGACCACGAGACTAGGAATTCGAGTGAGAAGAAGATAAATTGGAACCTTTAATTGCAGAAAATTAAAGGCAACAGTAGGTTCTGAAAACTTCTTAGTCTTAGCTTCCATGTGAATTTCTTTGGAGATTAACAAGGAAGACAACTCTTCCATGGAAATTGACTCAAGCCTTGCTCGAATTGTTGTTTTCAGAGCATCATACTCTTCAGGAAGGCCATACAAAGTTAGCAAAACCAGATCTTCATCTTCAATAACAACTGAAGAAGTAATTGCAAGTTGATTTGATAATTCTTTGATTTTCAAAGGAAATTCATCCATTGTAGCAGTTTTCTTGGTGATACTATCCAATTGATTCTTCAAATGGTAAATATGTGATCTAGAAAGAGAAGTGAACTTATTATGAAGAGTAGACCAAACCTCTGAACAATGATGATATTGAAAAACTGTTGAATAGATTGAAGGAGTGAGAGCTACAGTTAAAACAACTTAACAAATGTGCATCAATGATTTTTCATTGAAGATACGCAGGATTTGAAACTTCATTTCCAATGGAGTTCTGGATTATAGGTGGTGGACAAGAGATTGATCCATCTACATAGCCAAGAAGATTGGTTGCTTTGAGGATATTAGAGATCTGAATTTTCCAGATAACGAAATTCGATGAGTCAAGCATCACAGTGACAAAAGAAGAGAGATTGGAGATGAGCAAGGTTAAGTTTGATGGAAATGGAGAAGAAAGAGAGGAAGCCATGGATCTTGCCTGTAAGAGCTTTTTATAGCTCTGATACCATGAAAAAAAGCTTGAAGATCTATTTCATTAATTCAACTAAAGTTGTTTGTTCTTTATGACACTGCTCAATGTGGCCTTTTTCGGTTAGTGATGGTGTGCCATAGTGTTTATCAATGAAATCCCAAGTATCCATTCCGTGATAATCTTGCTCGAAGTACTCATGGAAAGGGTTTTGTGTTGACCCAACGAGTACACCAGGATGTGGTTGACCGCATTCTATCTTCAGATTATTAAATCCTTGCTCAACAAGGCACTTTTCGCGGTATTATCCTACCTCAGCTATATTCCGTGTCTTCATCATAACCTCCAGGTGGAGATTCTACTATAGGTTCAGGCAGAGGTGTTGCACTTGAAGCTTCACTTTGATTATTCCGATTCGGCGAGCTTGATTCTGTGAAAGGAATAGACACTTGATCTTCCCCTAAGGGAGGAGTTTGCGTCTGAGTGGTTGTTTCCGCTACGGGTGCTTTCCTTTTCGAGTGGAGAACGTAGTATTCAAACTTCCCTGTAGGTTCACCAAGGCCTCAGGGTCACCTTTTTCATACCTTTATCGCATCCTGAGTGGACTTTTTCTTTCTTCTTGATTTGGGCCGGCGTTCTCTTTCCATTTGCAGCTCCCACTCTGTTTCTTGTGCATTCCAGTAGCAAGTTTCACACTAGCAGATGTCCCATCAGGCAACCTCCTCTTGTTTGATTCCGTGCACGAGTAAGTACCCGTAAATCGTAGAGAAGACAGAGCGGGGAAAGCTGCCTTATGTAGTTACCTGCTCTTTCATCGAGATTAGCGAATTACGGTATAGGAAGATCTAATAGAATCTGGTTCGAGGAAATGGAATTCTTTGCTATTAGTGAAAATATCTGCTGCTTTTGTGCCAACCCTCTAAGGAAGAACTCTGGGGAAGGCAGGAACTCCCGGATTTACTGATTTAGTAGTTTTTCCCGCACCGATATTATTTAGAAAGCTAGAACGGAGAGGGAACACCCGGTGAAATATGGTTTGCTGGTACAGAATCCGTTGCTATTGGACTTGGCAAGTAAGCCCAGAAGGAAGAAGTCGTAGCTGCTACCGCTCCGTGGGCTTCTTCTTCTTCTTAGTCTGCTCGAAAGGAAAGCCAGTAACTCGAGAGTAGAAAGAAATAGAATAGAGTATGACAGAACCAGTAGCTTTGAGCTTGAACGTGTTTCAGCTCTTGTTCTTGTTCACGACCCAGCTGCTATTGAATCAGCGTAAGGAGATGTCGATGAGGGTACAATAGAGAAAATCGCTTTGGTTCAGAGCTTGAATCAGAATATCCTTCAGTCACCCCAGGTGAGGAGTTCGGCTAAGCCGGAAAGATAGATCGAGTTTAGCCTCTTGATTTACACTTTCGAACTGAAAGAAGCCGGTAGCAAAGGAAGTGGCAGCAGTGCTTTATATAACTGCTTTTAGGTCTAGAGATTCATCCCCTAGTCTGTGAGGAGCTATTGGAGAAAGAGAAGTAGGGGGGGAGACCCGGCAACAAAGTCCCCGGCAAAAGTCAAGGCCTACCCTGGCGATAAAGAAGAAAGATCAGGCTCAAGGCCCATCTCTTTAATATAGGTAAACCCAAGCCAAGAGAGAAAGGATTCGCCATCCGCTCTTAGGTCTTCGTTGATCACTTCTGCTTAATTAAAGGACTTCTCTTTCTCGCTTTCTAGGTTTCGGAATAGAATAGGCAGTTCTTGTGAACGACTCCGATGCTATTGCTATTTAAGAAGAAGAAGACCAAAGTGACAATCAATCTCAATGTGCTTTGTCCAGTCATGGAAAACAGTGTTATGAGCAATCTGAATAGCATTACGGTTGTCACAGTAGAGGGAGGTCGGAGAAGACTGAGGGACACCCAAATCAGATAAGAGACAACGAAACCAAACAATCTCAGCAGTAGCATGAGCCATAGCACGATACTCAACTTTGGCAGTAGAGCGAGCAACAATAGTTTGTTTCTTGCTTTTCCAAGAGATCAAGGTATCGCCAAGAAACATTCAAAACCCAGACGTGGACTTGCGATCAGTAACATTACCAGCCCAATCAGAATCAGCATAGGCCACCAAATCCACAGAAGAAGTAGAGGACAAAAGTAAACTCTGAAAGATAGTACCTCGGAAATAGCGAAGAATCTGAACCAATGCAGCCTAATGTGTGGAGCGAGGAGCAGAAACAAATTGACTAACCACATGAACAGCATAAGCAAGATCAAGGCGAGTGACAGTCAAATAAACTAAACAACCCACAAGTTCGCGATAGAAAGTGGGATCATTCAGAGAGACACCATAAGTAGAGTTGAGCTTCACATTAAGCTCAATAGGGGTATCAAAAACCTTAGTATCAGTAAGACCGACACGGTGAATAACCTTATTAGCATACTTGGCCTGAGACAGAAAATAGCTCTTAGGAGAAGAGGCAACCACAATACCAAGAAAATACCGCAATGGACCCAAATTCTTCATTGCGAAGGTGCGAAAGAGATGTTGCTTGACCTCAGAAATAGCAGAACAATCAGAGCAAGTGATGATCATATTATCCACATAGAGTAGGAGAGCAACAAAACCAACCGAGGTATGTCTCAGAAACAAAGCAGAGTCGGAAGCAGAAGGATAAAACCCTATCTCAGCAACAATAGTCTGAAAGCAATTATACCAAGCACGAGGAGACTGTGTCAGACCATACAGAGCACGCTGAAGGCGACAAACCTGTCCGAAGGAATGGTGAAGGCCAGTGAGAGGACGCATGTAAACCTCCTCAGTGAGATGGCCATTAAGAAAAGCATTCTTAACATTCATCTGATAAAGAGGCCAAGAACGAACAACAGCGACAGAAATCAAAGTACAGACAGTAGTCATCTTCGTAACAGGAGCAAAGGTCTCCTCATAAGCAATACCATATTTCTGTGAGAAACCTTTGGCAACCAGATAAGCTTTGTAGCACTCAAGAGAACCATCTGAATGAGTCTTGACTTTGTAGACCCATTTGCAACCAACTAGAATCGTACCAGCAGGCAAAGGAATCAACTCCCAAGTACGAGTTTTTTGTAAAGCAGACAACTCATCCTTCATAGGTTGAACCCATTGAGGATCCTGACAGGCCTCCTTGTAAGACTGAGGTTCTGAAAAAGAGTAAACAGCAGGAAAAAAAAAGTACGATAGGAAAAACATGTATTAGACCAACCCAACCTGTTTGGAGGATGACGCACTCGAGTATGATAGCGATGTGCAGCAGGATCAGAATCGTAAGAAGCCGGAGGATCAGCAGTAGGGGTAGAGACAACCGGTGGAGGAGCCTTGCAACGAGAATAAACTTACAACAGAGGAGGAGGAGAAGCAGCCAGAGGTGAAGTAGAAAGAGAAGGTGAAACAAACTCAGGAAGAACTGTGGAGATGTATTCATTAGATGGTACTGCAGAAGGAAATGGGTCAATGTGAACCAAATCCTCTTTGGAAACTAGAGCAGTGATAGGAGGAAGCTGAAAGTAAGGTAGACGTTTGAGAAAAGAAACACAACGGGAGACATAAAGACGACGAGAAACAGGGTCGTAACACCGATAGCCTTTCTGAGTAGGACTATAACCCAAAAAGATACATAGGACAGACCGGGCACTAAGTTTGGTTCGATCTTTACGGGGAAAAAGGACAAAACAAGCAGACCCAAACACATGAAGGAGGGAGTAATTGGGAAGTTGAGAGAACAAAGCCTCATAAGGAGACCGACTAAAAAGAAGGGGAGTAGATACTCACAGAACTCATTTTTAAAATATTCCCCACCTAAGTCAGACCGTAACACTTTAATTGTAGACCCAAATTGAGTAGTGATCATAGACTGAAAGGTACGGTATATTTGATAGAAGTCGGACTTATGAGTCATAAGATAAATCCAAGTGTAACGAGTGCAGTTATCAACAAATAATGCATAGTATGCAGAACCCCCTTTGGTGAGAACAGGAAAATGGTCCCAAACATCAGTATGAACTAAAGAAAATAGTATATCAGATATGGAAGTACTTTTATGAAAAGGTAAGGCTATCATTTTAGCAAGTTTACACCTTCGACATTCAGTAAGTTCACCAGGAGAAACTTTACCCAATATACCAGACTGAGTTAAAGACCGTAAGCGATTAGCAGACAAATGTTCCAATCTAGAATGCCACAAGTAGAAAGGACTAGACAGAGAATCTAACTGAAAAGATGAAAAGGTAGTTGGAGAGGTTGCCATAGGCAGATGCAAGCTCTCTACCACATAGAGATCTCCAACTCTACGGCCGGTCCCAATCTGCTGTTTGGACATCCGATCCTACACAGAACAGGTAGAAGAAGAAAAGATAACATCAAAACCAGAGACATCAAGCTGACTGATAGATAATAAACTGACAGATTACTGAGGAACATAAAGGACAGATGGAATAGAGACAACAGACATAGCAGACGGTAAGACAGATCCAACAGATATAACAGACATATTAAACCCATTAGTAGCATTAATGGTAATAGGAAAGGGAGGGGGAGTATAATTTTGAAGTAAAGAGAGACGGAGAGTCATATGATGAGAGGCACTAGAGTCAAAATCCAGATAGACGAAGAGATACCTGAAGCAAACCCAAGCAAACCTGAATGAAGAGAGGAAATGATGGAGGTAGATGGGGATGGCTGGGAGGTAGATAGTATATGCTGAAACTGGCTAATCTGAGCACTCAAGGAAGCCAAGTCAGGATCAGGAGTCGGAGCAGATGCAATATAAGCGATGGAAGGAGCTCGGAAATGATTCTGAGACTACTGAAAAGACGAGGCAGGCATACGTCCCTTCTTGGGACAGTGGTACTTCCAATAGCCCCTCTGATGGCAGAAGGCACACTCATCTGATGCTAGTGGCCCCTTCTTGGGCTTTGCAGAAGACTGAAGCTGATGGGTAGATGGAATCAATGGCAGTAGAGGCTGAGTAGAAGCTAGGAAGACAGATGAAGAAAGAGCTTGAATCTTGTCATTTGACATCTGATTCAGATGGTCAAATACGACCACAGAGAGACAATGATGATCACAGAGAGATGACCCCAGGAGTCACGAAGCATAGAGAGACGACCACATGAGTCGACCAAAAGAGAGACACGATGAGCCACAAGGACGACTGAGACTGAGACGAGTAGCTCGATGGGTCGACTGAGACGACTCACTCGCGAGACAAAACATCCAGCATCCAGACGAAGCACTCGCAGACGAAACAAATGGGTCACCCAAGTCACGAACAGAGATCGAACCAAAGGAGTTTGATCGTGTACCAGACCAATCGAGAAAGAGAGAACTCGATCAAACAGATGAATCACGAGCAAGTTGAACCAGTTCGTGCGTAACCCTAGCCACCACGAAATCAGGAATCGCGAAGCTCTGATACCATGTAAGATTTCTGAATGTTTTCTGTATATTCAATTGTGTAATAATACAAAGAATACATCTGATTTATATATCATTGTAACCCTAGAACTAAAAAAGGAAACAAATTGAAAAAGGAAACAAAAACCCTAATATATACAAAATATATAAACTACTATATATACATGAAACATAAACAAATGAGGCCGTTTTTCAAATGCGAACTCTAAACCAATGTGCAAAGATTATGTTTCCAACAAGTACTCATTCCTAGACCATATATGTCTGCTTTTATTATTGTATTATGTTGGAATGTGTCCCACATAGCTTGGAGTTGCACCATCTGTGCTAGTTATAAGGCTCTAGTTTCCCTCTCCTTAATACCTGAGTTTTAAGGAGAAGCGTGGGCTGGGTTTTTCAACTTGGTATCAAAGCTTGGTTGGGCCTGTGATTGGTGTGCCGTTTGTCTGGCTACTGTGTGTCCTGGTCCAGGAGGGTGTGTTGGAATTTTTCTCACATCGCCTGGAGTTGCCACACCTGTGCTAGTTATAAGGCTCTAGTTTCCCTCTTCTTAATACCAGGGTTTTAAGGAGAAGTGTGAGCTGGGCTTTTCAACTTATTATGCCATGAAAGCAGTGTGACTGTTTAATAAGAAAAAAGTGAAATTTAAGTAGTGCTCTACTTTTTCAACTTTTATCAAATTAACATATCCATTGAAAAAAGTTAAATTGACTAATAGCTCTTAAACTAATATCCTAAGAAGCACGAACACTTCTAAGAAAGTGATATATTCGTGTCGTATCCGTGTCGGACACCGACATTCTTGGGACACTTACCAAACACGTGTTCGACACTCTTTAAAACGTGTCATATTTTTTAATTTTTTTTAAAGACCCGCACACTCTCTGAGCAGTTGCAGGACACACATGTCTATCACTTAAACACAAGATTAGACTCAAGTGAAACTAATTATAAGTTTAAATAAAACAACTGAAGATACAATAATAAAACAAAAACCATATAAATTTATAGGAATTAGTGTCACATTACATTTTTTTTATTATCTTTGAATGATATATTTATATATATAACATACAATAAATATATAAAATTATATATTTCATGTGTGTCCCTTACGTGCCATGTCTTGCATTTTTTTGAAAATTAGAGTGTCGGTGTGTCCGTGTTGTATCTATGTCATGTCACCTGTCCGTTTCCATGCTTCTTAGCTAATATCTAATTTCTAAATATTGGTTTCTCACTATTCTTTGAGCTCATGTATAATATTATACCAGAAATTATATATATATATATATATATTTTTCAATGTATTATAGTCATACCTGTATATTCTAATTTATTTTATTTTTTTAAAAAAAAATTGTCGTATCGTGGTATCTGAATAATATTGTGTTCCATTTTCATATCCACACTTCATACGATAGAATCAATGGTGAACTGCACAATTTACAATTTGATTCACTTTTTACAATTCATGCAATTTTCAAAACTATCATGTCCAATAGATTCGACCCTTTTACCTATTTTTTTTAGTGAAATGATATTATACAACATCTAAGAGTGTTCAATACGAAAAAAATACATATGCATGGATTGTTATTTTTTATAATGATCAAAGGGTTTTTAATAATAGGATCCAATCAGATCATGTCAAACCCAATATGTTCATAACATTTTTTCCTTAAAAAATAAACATCATAATACATCTTCTATGAATGTTTTATCTATGGCCATTTTAGTGAAATAATTATAAATCCAATATTACATTGGTCATATCAGTTAAACCCAATGGTTCCACAATTTTTATTTATTTTTAATCTTTTTTTAACAAAAAACATACACACATTTTAAAGTGTTCTAGATTTTAAATTAAAGGACTCCATATAATTATTTCTCAAGGATCCTACTTAATTTTCTCTTAATATTATACTCTATATAAGATTCCTAGGTCCATTTTTTAAATATCAAGAGAAATTATATTGTGGTTTTTGAATACTTTTATGGTTAGCGGAATTTGGACTCACATCTCTTGCAATAAAGGCAATGTCTTCCCAGACAGTATAATCATCTCCTTATATAAGAACTATTTTATAACATATGTCAAAATCAATTTATTTTGTTTTTTTTCATATATAAGATTAACATCATTAATTTTTTTATTTTATTTTATTTTATAGTTTATACTAAATCTTAACGATTCTCGATTTGATTCACGAATCGTAAATTTAAGATTTCGATTCACAATATATGTTTCTTGATTTAACAACTATAGTTATACTATATTTTATTATTATGTTGGAATGAAATATTCATATTTATGTCAATTGCTTATCGTTATATATGACAAATAATATATATAGTTATATATTTTAAGCATATCCCTTATGTGTCGTGTCCTATATTTTTTTAAATTTTTTAGTGTCGGTGTGTCCAATCTTTGCAAGAACGACTATCTTTTTAACCATATTTTAAAATCATGTATCCACATACATATGCGAAATCATTAAGTTCTCAAGTTTAATGCAAAATATGCATCTGCATTATGCAACAAAGAAAGAAATCTAGAGTAAGGGAAAAAAATGAGTAAAAGTGTCTTCTGATATATAAATAACTTACCAGTGTTGCACAGTCTTCTGCAAGACCAGGTCCAGCTGCAGCATGCAAACCAGGGCTGCTGTGTGCTTCATCCAGGTTCTGTCAACCACCCAATAGAAAAATAACTCAGAACAAAATAAATACATTCGTTTGTCAGTGATCTAAGCCCAACATGCTTAATGTGATGATGAACTAAAGGATGCTTTGCAGTCTGTTGTGATGGAAAGAAATAGAACTGGTCCTAAGGTGCATTACTGCATTTAATGGGCCCTAAGTTGCAGTTAGCTAAATAGATTATGATTTATTTCAACAAATTCAGAATTCTGAACTGAATAAATATGTCAATATTGCATGATTTTGGGTGGCACAATTTTCCAGAGAAGCTCTGAACTGCATTATTTGGTAAAAGTACATCACTGACAAATATGATGAACGGGCTACTTAACTATCATAAAATCCAATTTGAAAAGCGGGCACATTTTTGTAATTTCTTTGGAAGAAACTTTAAAATAACACCCTGGTAGATTTAATTTAAACCATTTTTGTGTTTTTTGGATAACTGATTTAAACCTAGCCGACCCCACTTGATTGGAACACAAAGCTTAGTTTAGTTTTGTTTGGTTTGGTTTGGATAACTATTTAAACCAATGTTTTGGGTCTCTAAGGTCTTCACTTCAACTAACAATACACGATCAACTCTGTCACCACTTTCAAATTTGATACATCAAAATAACATAAAGAAAAAGTACCCATTCCATGCTTGGGCCGCAAATTCGAACATCGGAGACAGCTGAAGAGAACTCTCACTTATTTTGCATGCAAGATGTGTTTAAGAAGAAAGTTCAAAACTTTGGAGGTGCAGATAAGCTATATAATTATTCATGATTCCAAGGTCCAAGACAAACAATTAGAAAGGTGAGCTTTATAAGCTTAGTCAACATATAGAACCTATGAAACAAAACCTCAAAATGTTGCATTCATGCTTCTATCATTTATCCAAATTCAGTAAAACAAGTGGTCTCATGTTTACCTTATTTTATTTTTACAAGTTTAAGAAATATCAATAAAGAGGCACTGAGGGGGTGCAACCCTTTTATAGCACAGTCAAACAAGTCAAAATGCCCACGCGACACACACATGCAAAAGTAGGCATTTAAGGCGTCAGTTTCTAAAAATAAACATATATCTTTTATCGCACAACTAACACTGCTTTAGAAAATAATTACAGCTCACCTCATTTGTGGAGTTAACAACAGCATCCACCTCAAGATTCCAAGGGTACCCCCTCCACAGATAAATCTTGGAATTAATTTCATGATCCACAGGAAACCTGGGCACCATACCATTTCCACTACTCTCTGCCCCTGAGGAAGAAGTTAAAGGGTCCGGAAAGTATGAATTTGGGAAAGCATGATCTTCATTCTCATATGAAAACCTGTATTCAGCATCACTCCAACGTGGAACTTGGTCAAGTGTCACCACAGAATCCCCACTATCGGTTGGTAATCCACCCCGAGTAGTGGTGGCAGCCACAGGCCGATACATCTTTCTTAGTCAACTCCTCCCAACCAAAGCTTCACTTCCCTTAACAATCCCACAATCACATGAATTCCTTCAAACCCTCACACTCACAGCCCAAGTTTCAGAAACATACTACTGAAACTTCAACACTCCTGCAAAATATACATTAAAATAAAGAAGCTAATGAATTACAGCTTCCATATACGGAAAAACAAACTCCAGAAACAGTCAAAATAAAAGCAAATACAAAACCAGGATCATAATTTCAATCAAATTAGATAAACTAAAGCAAGCTTAATTTCCACGAATCAATCAAGACGATGGTGAAACCATAATTTTGCATGATATCTCGAATTTACCAATCAAAAAATCAATTAACATTGTGAATTGACCAATACAACATCATATGCAAATATACCCTCTCAAGTACATACATACATGGTATATATACATACATAATATGCATATACGAACCCTAATTTGAAGATTTAATCGAAAGCTTGCGGATTTTCGACGTACAGATATCTAAACGAGAAATTAAGGAGAGAGAGAGAGAGAGATGTACCTGTCTGTAGGGTGTGAAATGTGAGATTTGGGGGTGGGGGGCCGCAAATGTAATGGCAAATGATTTTGGAGACGACAAAGACAATAATTAGCCGGACCTGATGAGTATGAGCATGCGAGAATCCTCCTCATTTGCCCAGAATTGAATACGACACATTAATATTTCAATTTTTATTTAACTTTTTTTTTTTGTCTTTTTCTGTGGTTTTGACACGTGCCTCTGTCTTGCCATGTCGGACCCGTGTCAACTAACTGCGACGTTTAGGCCTCTGTCGGAACTAAAGGGTTGTTTGGAATGTTCTAAATAAGTATATTTTTTGACTTTTTAAGAAATATAGATTGAGTTTGAAATGATGTGGTAGAGAGGTGATATGAATTAAATAAGATGATGTGACTTAAATAGGATAGTGACTTTTTGACTTTTTAAAGTTTTTATGGAATGCCAAACTTAGCCTAAATATTTTAGATAAAAAATATAAAAAAAATCATCAAATATGTTTAAAAAAATTATAAGATGTTGCCTTACTTTCTTTGTTTTTTTACACAACTTTTATAAAAAATTAAAATGTTATTAAAATACTTTATTTCCAAATGAGACCTTAGATAAATCGGGTCGAATTTTTCACACCATGTTTGGGAAGTGGGCTGAGGAGCTTTTTTTAATTATAATGTCAATAAAGACAAAATATGTTTAAATAGTCAATAAGATAAAATATCACATCTAAGTTATAATTATTTTACTTTTTCTTTCACAATCATCAAATTAACTACGGTTGGAAAATAATGGGTTTTTGGTGATTTTAATGCAATATTAAAGTGGGTGTCAATCCTCAATTGAAGTGAAGTAAAGTAGGTTTAGATTTTTTGTAGTGAGATCTTTATACTACAAAAAGAATGACTAAAAACTATTAAGGTTTGTATGAGGAATTGACTCATTAAGTTGGCCTCATGAAAAATGTGTTGGGAAAGGTATAAAACATTGTATCCCACATTGATTAGAGGAGAGCATTGATGAGTATTTAAATACTATTTTTTGCATAAGGGTAAGCCCTTTGGGGCATTCAAATTTTTCAAAGCAAGGGAGTTATGAATGTTTTAAGGATGGACTTGGGCCAAGACTATGGTCCAAGTTGGTAATGCAAAAATTGCCACATGCATGTGCACCGCCTGGTCGGACCGAACCGAACCGGGTCCTGGTCTATGATCCTTGGGTCATGGATCTTGGAACTTGGATCTTGAGACTTGCTGGAATTGATTGAGTGTGGGGGTCGGGCTTGGCCCACCCATCTTAATCTTTTTAGGCCAAGCTAGATCTGTGGGCTGCAGATATATATACACAAAATCTAGGTGTATAATAAAGCTGGTAAATCCTCTATTCATGATGGATTTAATCCATCAGTTTTGCAGATTAATACAGAATTGATTTCTGCATTTGTGATAGGCCTTGATGGTTGTTGCCTTTTCATCTCTTCCACTATGTATATAAAAGAAGACTCTTCTCCTTCATTTTGTTGACCCAGAAAATTTGCTTCTTTTTGTCTTCCAAAATTTTCTACAATTTTTACATTCTCCCTATGAGAGAGTGCTTCAAAGTTTTGTTCGCTGAGGCTACTCAGTTGGTGCATTGCTATAGCTGGTCCAATTGTCGTATCCTGGGAGACAGATGTCGAACAATCTCCAGCACCCAACTGTTGAAGCGAAGAATCTGTTTTAAGGACACTGTCTAGTGCAGGCTTTAGTTTGTCTTCTGTTGCTATTTTATTTTATGTATTTCTGTTCCTCTACTTGTAATTTCTAGCATGATGTTGTAATTTATAATTGCAAATATAAAATTTGAATTTATTTGTTCCATGTGATCCCACAATTTATAGAACAACTACTCCCTTCATCCCGAACTGTTAGTCCCTTTGAGGAATCTTTTTTTTTTTTTTTGATAGTACTATTATTATATTTTAAAAATATTAACATTTCAAAATTACCCTTTAATAATACAATTGTTACACTTCAAAAATATTAATGTTAATAAATTTAAAAGAAAAGCAAAATAAGAAATTCATATTATTTTAGTCATTGATTTTAAAAATAGACTAATATTTTGAAATAATGAAAAATAGAATAAGAGAATAATATTTTGAGACGAAGGATAAAAAAAAAAGTCAACTATTATCCAAAACACAATTTTTTTAGCCAAACTAAGGCCTCACTTGGCAATATTCAATTTTAGCCTTAAAGTCAAAAAATACCCAAAAAAATTAAAAAGCCAATAAACTGTACAAAAAAGATTTTTTTCTCTCTACTTTTCGTAAGTCTTTTCATAAAAAGTTAAAAAATATACCAAACATACTAATTTTTTTAATCTCATATTTTAGCAAAAAAACTAAAAAATTACTAAAATAATTTATTTCCAAACGAGATTTTAAAATAACCAAAAAATCAATTAAAATAATCAAGTTACTAAACAAGCTCATAATAACACATTTGCACTTAAGAAGTATTCATCAATCCTAGCCTGACCCGGCCCATGGTCAAACCTATATTTTTTTACATGAGTAATACTGAAGATCATGAAAAAAATATCATGAAGATGATCATGAAAGATCATTTACCGTTAGATTACACATACAATAAAACACCACACACTAATTAAAAGATGAAAAATCTTCATGAAGTATTTCATGATATTTTTTCATAATTCTTAATTTTATTTTTTTTACATAAACATCCCACAGCGATGGTCTCCGCCACCGCCCTTACTACCCATACTCACACCATTGCCATCACAACAAACACTACTACTAATATACTACACCACTGCCATAATTTTGCCAATAGAATCACATCTCTACCGTTGCTTCTCTTACCAGCACTACAAGCTTTCACTTTCTCCACTATCATTCTTCACCACAACCACTATTGCTGTCCTGGTCATCACACCATCACAACTACCAGCGCCAACACTATTTTACTTCCACTATGTCATGCTTACACTGCAACCACTATTTCTCCACCTCACCATTTCATCATTGGCGCACCAATTTTATCTCACCACCACAATACAAAAATGTATATATCAAACACGAAATTTTTGTAGGGCGGCGTGACAGTTGGCCACAGCTTATCAGAGTTTGCCACGTGTCACTGGAATGGGAAGCGTTACAGTCGCTGTGATTGAAGAGACGTTTTTGACCGGATATAGTGATACCCGAGGTAAACTTAGCTCGGCTGGAAAGGCTAAAGGATCTTTAGCTCGGCTGGAAAAGCGTAACAAACTCTAGCTCGGCCAGAAGGCTGGTAATCCCAATCATGTTGCACAGATGGAATTAAGGGGCAATTAAGAGGGTAATTTTTGGGAAAAATTGGGCCGAGCTTCGAGTTGGGTTTTGAGGCCCAAAACGCAGAGGACTAGGTAAAAAGGCCGTACTAAATACTCCGGCCTAGAAGGCAAGGTTACTCCGGCCTTGGGGAGACAAAGTTACTTCGGCCCACGGAGGTGAGTTTATTCCGGCTCAAGAAGAGATAGTTGCTTCGGCCCAAGGAAGAGTAAGGCTACTCCGGCACACTTTAGGGAGACTCAAACCTTAAATTTTATTCTTAAATCTTTATTGCTAAGCCACTTGAATATTTCACCAGCACACCTTGTAATAATCTTACCAGATGCATAGCGGAATGATTCTGGCACGTTTCATGGACTCTTGATCAATTTGATTTTCTATGTGTTTCTTGGAAGCCCATACAAGTCTGTACCGTTAAAACCTAGCTTGTGAAGTGCACCAGCCTAACATCAAGAAGGAAAAAACAATAAAATAAAAAAATAGGTGTTTTTTCTCTCTCTCTCTCTCTCTCTCTTTTTCTTTCTTTCTTTCTCCTTTCTGATTATTAACTATTTTTTTTTTTTTTTTTTTCATAATTAGTTAAAAAATCATTTCAAAATTTTGAGCATAAAATTGTCTAAAAATTCGTACAAGTTTCTAGCAGATTGAAGAGTTATATAATCAAACCAAATAAAATCTTTAATCATTTTTTTAATGGCACAAATTACACATGCAAGTCTAAATCCAAGATTATATCATGATTTTAAGGCCACTAATAAAGAAATTACCTTCAAATATTTAATATACCAATCACAAATTTACCTACAACTATAAACAAAATTTTATCTAAAGTTTTAGCTATGTTAACATATGAACACAAATCTAAATATTTAACAATTAAAAAGAATGAGACGGTTATGAGAGTTTTCTTACTATGTTAGGTTGTTAACGATTTATCGTCCGAATTTGATTTATGATTCTGATCGTAAGATATGATTGTCCTGGCTCCATGATCGTCTTGCTAAAATTTCACATCAATTGGACGCGATCTCACCGTTGATCTGCCATTGGATTCTCTTAGAACTTTTAGTTGTTGATCATCATCTTAGACTCAGAATTTGCAAGATCTAACCCCAAAAATGGATTCTACACGTCGAAAAACCTAAGGGTGGTCATCCCCAAAGTCATAGGACCACTCGATTAACCTAAAGGTACTAGGGTGCACCGTAGCAGCATGGGCCGAGAAACATAGGATAAAATTTAAGCTCATCTTCTCCAAAGCCGTAGCATGCACGAAACAGAGAGACCCAGAATTTTAGTTTCAATGTCCCCAGTTCAAATACTTGTATCTTCTTCATTGTAACTCCGTTTTATCTTATTTTTTTGTCATTGGATTCACCTCACGGCCTAGTTTTTGGTTCACTACTCACACGCCTTGTCCCGTCTCTTTTTGCATGCCGTCGGATCTCCAAAATTTGACTAAAAATAAGATTATTTTCCTCCTGTCTCGGACATTTTTTTCGAACTATCTTTCGGACCCCATAACTTTCTTAATTCTTAACGGTTTTACTTCATTCTTTCGCCATGCTCTTCAACTTACTCCGTACTTTATCTTACATGACCTATTTTTCTCAATTCTTCCCGGAATGGATGGTTTTGGCATACCGAAAGTAAGCCGAAAACCAACTTTTGAACTTCAAAATAAATTTCTCTAACTTTGTTTCTTTCTCTTCCATTGTCTTTCTTCTTCTCTTTCTTCACCTATAACACTTTGTGAATGGTGGTTCTAGATGATAATAGAAATAGGTGATGGTGGTGGTGGCGGTCCGACGGTGCGCCAATGGTGGTGAAGTTCGTGGGTTGGTGTTTCGGATGGTGATAGTATGGGTTGAGGCCATGGCTATAGAGGTCGGGGGAGGAGGAAAAACATAGATAAAGAAGGAGAAAGTGAGTTTTGAGAATGAGAGGTGGAGGGAGAGGGAACCGAGAGAGATGAAACTGGAAGTGAAGAGAGGTGAGGAAGACTTAGGCTCAATTTATGGGCAAAATGAGGAAGATGAAAAGAAATAAAAAAAAAAATGAGAAATTGAACACCTGGTGGTATGGAATAGCATGTTCATCACGTTTTCTTTTGATGTATAAAATGGTTGCACGTTGATGGTGGAAAGAAAGAAAACCTGGGGAGCAAGCCCATGGTTTTTTTTTTTTTTTTTTTGGATTGGGTTTTAGTATATAAAAATATTAGGTTTCAATGTAATTTGATTACAAAAAAATATAGAGAAAAATATAATAAAAATATCATACGGTTCAGAAATTAATATTGAGTAATAATATAAAGTCAAAAATATTTTATTTTATTTTATTTTGAATAAATTTTCAGTATAAAAATATACAGACTATTAAATTCAAAATATTGTGAATAATTATTTAAGAAAATTAAAAATATATATATTATTTTTATTATATAAAAATACAGGGTTTCACAGAATGAGATCATGTTTGTTAATGTGAGTACTGAGAAGGATCCTAGCTTGATTCAGATTGGTTCTACATTGTCTTCAGCACGTGCTACTAGTTGCTTTCTTAAAAGATTTCAAAAAATGTTTTGCGTGGTCCTGCAAAAACATGTGTGGAATTGGTCTTGAGATTGTGCAGCATAGGATCACTCTCAGCCTCAAGACTCAACCCTTTTTGCTTTCGAACATTGAACTTGGATTCAGAATGTTCAACGGTCAACCACAATGTGAGGCTTGTATGGTTGGATCAAAAGTAACCCTTACACTAGGGGCAATAAGGTCGTAAGACATCGAAAGAGGCCCGCCAGGCCAGATTTGAAGCAGTCCTCGAACTAGGGGCAAGAAAGTCAAATCAAGATTAGATGTTATCAAAGGGAGCTTGCAAAGCCCACGGCTTAGTGTATGGACAATCAATCTGTGTCCAAGATGATGTCGGTGTCGAACATCTTCATGTCTCAAGGTTCGAGAATTCAAGTATGCCAACAATTCGTAAGGGTCTGCATACCAATTTTAGTGATCTTACACACGTGACAAATGTGAAGGAATGTGATGAAAACATATAAGAGTTTTAAGATTGGTTTGATAGAAATTTACATCGTGTAGGTTTTAATTACAAATGAGTCACACCAAAAGAGTTCTAACTGGTAACTCTAAGCCCAAGGTTGGTACAAAAGTAATAAGGACAACAGAATACAAAGTGGCTATAACAACAATATCAATTAACATAATGATCGGATTAATGACATTATAGTTTTGGACTTTCATGTAATCAAGATCATGGAGGAAGTGACTATACTAGATATCTAACCTGAAATTACGTTGGCCCTACGTGTGTCAAAATAAATATCCAAGATTTGTTATTGAGTAAAGAAATTGCGACTGTTTACAAAATTCTAGTACTAGATAGGATAATCAAGGCTAAAAGGTTGTCAATTTAACAATGGTGGAAATGGAAAAAAAAAAAGAATGGTAATAACTTATTCTTGAAGATGAACAACATCAACCAAAGGTTATATATATGATATAGGAAAATGATGATCAACACAAAACTTGTAAGAATAATTGTGACCTCCCCCCCTTAATATATATATATATATATCTATATTGTATCTAATAAGCAACATGTCTCGTTCAGGATTAAACCCACTCCCCTACGTAGGTGATCGTTAAATCGTTTGGAGTTGAAACACCTGACGCGACGATTATAAATCTGAAACATGTTCTCCTGAGTCAATTTTACTATGCTCAAAATCCGAATAGCGTCCTAAAGTTGGTCAAGAAAAGTTCATTTTCGATGTCTTTTAATTAGCAAAACAGATGGTATTATCATAATATAACCTAGTCGGGGCAAAGTTATTTCTAACCGTAGGCCGAAACACGTGGATAATGTAGATCACATAAGTTTATTCTCTTAAGCGGGACGCTTAACTCAAATTCAGATTAATCCTCTTCAGATATCCTTAAGGATTCTATACTAATGCTCTTGGGTGCGAAAAAGTTGGAGTGACTACACCAATCATCACTTTTACAACAGACTCCTCAAAACCTTTTATTATTATTATTATTATTTTTATTTTATTTTTTTATTTTTTTATTTTTTTTTTTTGTAAGGAAAACTTGAACCAACAGTCTCGGATCATCTAGAGTCACAGACAAGTTAAACGCAAACTAGAGACTCCTAGTTCACATGATTTGCATACGAGATCTACTCGAGTTTGACCTTCTAGCAGTGAAGCTACACTCATAGGTGTTTCTAGTCGTTCAAGCTCTAATCGCAAGATTCACACAGTTATAGTAGAGAGGAAAGAGTATGACGTGGCTACGACAATAGCATAACTAGCATAAGAATTCAAATGGAATTTGAACAGACGGTACAGTTGGATGACATGATAGTTTTGAACTTTTAATAGGGTTAAGATTATGGAGTTGGTGACCAAACTAGATATTTGAATTGAAATTGTGTTTGGCCATACACATTTCAAACCAAACACCTAAGATTCTTCACCCTGTAAGGATTAAAAGAGTGCAACCGGTTTTCAAGAGAACAACATACAAGATACAATAAACATGGGTCACAAAATGCCAATTGATCATCTTAAGGCAATACTTTGTCGTATTGGAAAGGTTCAATGAAGATAGAGAAGTGATGATTTTACATCCGACAAATTTGGCGTCAAGCTAGTTAGGATCAAACAAGGATAGTTACTATGACTAGCATAAAGCTTTCATAAACTATGAGTTACATAATTCTATTCCTTCTAACACATGATACTACTCCTCAATTGAGGTTAAACCTCTTCCCACCGTCCCTAGGTATTCTAACCTAGAGCTCTGATACCATGTTGTAAGGCCCCGGTGTCCCACACCGGGAATGGAGGGGGAGTTCCTGGGCTATAAAAGTAAAAACTTGGACCCTTATATAGCATCGAGGCCTTTTCCCAAATGGTGAAATCCCTATTAGAACTCCCCAGTTAAGCGTGCTTAGGTTGGAGTAGTTCTAGGATGGGTGACCCACTGGGAAGAACAAATCCGTGCGGGCGTGGCCCAAAGCGAACAATATCGATGACGTGTAAAATTTGGAGCGTCACAAAATGGTATCAGAGCCGACTCTCCGGAGTACCGAGTGTGGGCCCCTGGCGTCTCTCGGTGTATGTGGGCGGGCTTGCGAGCTGGCAGGCTACTGCACGGGGACGTGCAGCCTTATGGGGGGTGGATTGTAAGGCCCCGGTGTCCCACATCGGGAATGGAGGGGGAGTTCCTGGGCTATAAAAGTAAAAACTTGGACCCTTATATAGCATCGAGGCCTTTTCCGAAATGGTGAAATCCCTATTAGAACTCCCCAGTTAAGCGTGCTTAGGTTGGAGTAATTCTAGAATGGGTGACCCACTGGGAAGAACAAATCCGTGCGGGCGTGGCCCAAAGCGGACAATATCGATGACGTGTAAAGGGTCAGGGCGTTACATGTTCGATGTCCTGGCTTGTGTAGACCACATGTTTTGCTTGCGTAGACCGCATGTTCGTTCAATTTCATTACTTGCGTAGACTGCATGTTTTGCTTGCGTAGACCGCATGATTGCATTCAATTTCATTACTTGCGTAGACCGCATGCTTTGCTTGCGTAGACCGCATGTTCTACCTGCGTAGACCGCATGCTCATGTTCAATTTCATTGCTTGCGTAGACCGCATGCTTATGATCAATTTCGTTGCCTGCGTAGACCGCGTGCTTCACTTACATGTCTGTGCCTCCACAGCATTGTTATGCTTTCCACTTGCTTTGCGCTGTCACGCATTTCTAAGCACATTAATGTGCATGTTGTTAATCACATTGTACCTGTTAAGTTTGTTTTCTTTGCAGGCACGATATTGTATGTACGGTTCATTTAAAGTTGGTGTAACCAGACGAACCGGACAGGTATGATATACTCCGAGTGAGACATATCAAGAATATCTACGGTCTAGGAGACCTTAAATCCTTGGAAGGTGCAAGACCTTTGGCTCATTGATGTGCACAGTTCGTTTGCATTGTCATGCATGTCTTAAGCCGCACGTTGTTGCGCATTTCAAGTTCACTTGCATTGTTATGCATTTCTTGTGCAATATCCACGGTCTAGGAGACCTTAAATCCTTGGAAGGTGCAAGACCTTTAGTGCATTAATGTGCACGGTCCGTTTGCATTGTCGTACCTACAAAAGCCGCGTGTTGTCGCGCATTCCATGCATTTCATGCATCATTTGCATTCCAAAAACAAAATATATAATTGCATTGTCATGCATCATTGTAATATAGTGTATGTTGCATCGTGGCTTTATGGCTCGCGCCTTTCCATGATTGAGCTTGGTCGGGTATGTGCCCATACTTCTCGTGTCAAAACATAGTTCAGTGGACCGTTCTATGTTAGACGCGGCTTGTACGTGTACATGCCCTTCCTAGGCAAAGATTGGTTTGGCCCTGCAGGCCATATCCATTATATTACATTTCCATTCCATTGCATATAGTGTATATTGCATTGTAGCTTTATGGCTCGCACCTTTCCATGACTAAGCTTGGTCTGGTATGTGCTCATACTTCTCGTGTCGAATCATAGTTCAGTGGACCGTTCTATGTTAGACGTGGCTTGTATGTGTACATGTCTTTCCTAGGCAAGATTTGGTTTGGCCCGCATGCCATATCCATTGCCATTTCCCCAGCATTTTCATTATATATTACATTGTAGTGTAATTGTTGCATCCAGCAATTTAGGATCGTAGTCCTTTCCCCAGACGGGTCGTTTCCCCACTTATGTCATTCCTCCCAATACTTGTTCTTGTGTCTGTCTACTTACTCACTAGTTCAGTTGACCGTTCTATGGTAGACAGACTTGTTATCTCCATCAATCTATTTGGCATAGGTGTGGTTTCGAACCGCTCATGATTGGATCATGATTCAATTGCTTTGCATATAGTTTGCATTGTTTCAATTACATTGCATTTTCATCTGCATTGTTTATACATTGTTTTGTATATATTGCTTATCATTTTGCATCCATTTTTGCATGTTATGCATGTTGCTAATAACATCGTACCTGTTGAGTTGTTTTCTTTACAGGCACAATATTGTATGTACGGTTCATTTGAGGTTGGTGCAACCAGACGAGCCGCACAGGTATTGTATCCTCCGAGTGAGACGTATCGAGAATTGCATGATTCTCTTACATCCTTTCTGCATTGTAGTGTAGTTCAGTGTATGCGAGCTTAAAACTGTTGCATGTGAACTTCGTTACAGCTTTTCTTTGCATGATCATAAGTTATGCTCGGCTTCGTGCATTGTCTTGCATTTTGCTCTCGCCTTCGTGCGCATACCTTGTTTGTCTTGCATGTTTGTCTAACTCTTCGGCCTTGTCAAAAATGGGTCGTCTCTGGGATTTGACATTCACTCCCTTCATTGTTATGACTTTCGAGTTCTGTCAAAGAGGGGCAACTGTAGACACCCCATTTTTGACCGTCCTCAAGACTTGGACGTCACCGTTGGAACACTCGGTGATCATCCATGTTTGTGTTCGTTTGGAGTTCCCGGAGGTCTCGACTACGCGCCTTGCCTCAGGATCTCCGAACTCGACTGTTTAGTGTCTGGTTTTGCACCAAACACTTGTGTTTTGCCTTGGAGGGGCAGGGAATGCCTTGTGAGGCATCCCCACACATCACCGGCCATGGCCAGAGGCCACCGGGTGGTGTTTTGTTGCCATCGGCAATGTATATTACCGGTCGGCACTCTTTGTTGCCGGTCGGCAGTCCATTTTGTCAAAATGACAATTTTGAATAGCTGACTACTGTTCATCTGCTTTTGCAGATATTTTAATACAGCTAGTGTAGACACCCCATTTTTGACCGTCCTCAAGACTTGGACGTCACCGTTTGAACACTCGGTGATTATCCATGTTTGTGTTTGTTCGGAGTTCCCGGAGGTCTCGGCTACGCACCTTGCCTCAAGATCTCTCAACTCGACTGTTTTGTGTCTGGTTGTGGACCAAGCACTTGTGTTTTTGCTTCTGAGGGAAGAGGGTG
>NW_021025327.1:1796769-1849556 GCF_004153795.1 Camellia sinensis | reverse complement strand
TTAATTCGTTATTTACAGTTTCATTACTGTTGCATCTACTGTTACTGTTACTGTTACTGTTACTGTTACTGTTACTGTTACTGTTACTGTTACTGTTACTGTTACTGTTACTGTTACTGTTACTGTTACTGTTACTGTTACTGTTACTGTTACTGTTACTGTTACTGTTACTGTTACTGTTACTGTTACTGTTACTGTTACTGTTACTGTTACTGTTACTGTTACTGTTACAGAGATCTCTGTCGGTTCCCTCGTGGAACCACTACTGTTTACTGATTGATGGCCATCATTACTGTTCGGTCTTTAAGACCTACTGTTTACTGCTATGCTAATGGATGTACCACATATGACTGAATAACTGTTCTGACTGAAAGACTGAAGTATTGTTTAATGAGCTGATTTCATTACTGTAAGGACATTTCATTCATAAGCCCTTTACGCATTATGTTATTCACTGGGCTTTAGCTCACTGTTTATATATATATGTAGGTGCTCAGCCACCAGATCGGAGCTAGGAGCGTGGGTTAGACTCCAGTTTTGTCAAGCCAGCCTTTGTTCCTCACTGAGAGGTTCCGAGTTGCCATGCTATGGCTTTGGGGTGTCTTGTTTTTTCCCCGTCTGTCTCCATACTGTTTGGATCACTGTATAGACTGTTAACTGCTAGCCGTACTGTTATCAAGGGATTAGGTCCCAAGGGATTAGGTCCCTGTACTGTGTGACTGTAAATTTTGTATAGACTGTACTGTTTGTATATGTGAATGCATGAAAAATCTTTTTGGCATACAGACTGACACAGCTCAATAGACACTATTCATTTACTGTATTGGCTTCCGCCAGGCCCTGTACTCTGTTTTATTATTCTACTGTTCTGCAGGCCTTCGGTAATCTCGGATTACTGGCCGGTTACGGTGCTAAACCCATAGGGCCGGGTTTGGGTCGTCGTGACAATTGCATCTAGCATGCATGTCTTGTTCCTTGATCTAGTGACAGGAATTGGGCTTTAGTTTGTTGGTTTGCATTGCATTTGACTTCAAAGTGTGCACACTTGGTCCCTTGGGCCATCACGCATGGAAATGCGCGATTGATGGTCCAAGAACCAAGGACCATGTCCCTTTGAGTCACTCACATGATAAGGGACATAATTGGTGCATATATGGCTTGAATTGCATTGCCATGCAAAGTTCTGTCCTCTGCTGCTGTCAAACAAGTTCTGCAGGAACTTCTTGCCGATCGACCTCATAGAGTGCCGACCGGCAATAAATAGGTGGCCGAAGGACTCATTGTGTGCCGATGGACACCAAAACACAGCCGGTGATGATTCCCTCCAGCCGGTGGCACTCCTCGACATCCAGTAAGCACATCCTAAGACTTTGGCAGTCTTCAGAGGAGTATAGCAGGGAAAACAGAGGCAGCTTGCGCATGGCAGTGTACTTCCGAGCAGGATCGAGCATGCATTGCATTAGGCTCTTTTCCCGAGGCGGTTTATCTACTTTCCCCAGATTAGTTAATTTGCTTAGTTAATTAGATGACCTGTAATATTTAATTAGCTTGTAGGTTAATTATCTGTAATATTTATTCGGCCCCTCCGAGCGAGGGCAAATTTGTAATAAGTGTGGGTGAGTGTGTGCATGTCTTCCAACCCCCACTTTTTTCTTCCCTTTATTTACCTACTTATGAAGGTAGATTAGGGCATGTTTAAATTAGCATACCTTATATTATGCATGCGTGCATCCATACATTTGTCTCGCATGCACCAAGCTCGGTACATCATGCTAACTGCATTTGTACTTCAATTCCAAATTGAATAAGTGCATCAATTGACTGCATTTCACATGCCATGTTTAGGTTAGCCGAGCCTACTCTAAGTGCATCTTGTATGTGTTGCATTAGTCAATTTGACATGAACTAGGACCATGCATGTTGGCTAATGAGTTCTTTGTTTTGGCTTGGAGTACTAGGTGAGCATTTATGCTTTAGCATATCTCATGCGTGTGAATGCTATCATGACAGCATGCTTACCATGGGGCTAGATGCTTATGTGATAAACTGTTTGAACGCCTGTGGGTATGACCTGGGTTGAACCCCGCAGTTTATGAAAGAAAGAATCATGTGTTTGTACAAATGTGGAGAATAGCACAGCACTCTCAGGACAAAATGATTTATTTTTGAAATTTATCATTGACTAGGCTAATAATCGGGATAAGAACACATAACGTTTTCAAAAACAGATATCATGGTTAGTAGAGGCCGATCTTCGGATCGGGCGAGAGGGGGTGCTCATAGCTGACCTTCCCCGATCGTACCCAAGTTCCCGAGCCGAGGCAACTTTGGTGATGACGGACACGTGGCCTTTGGCACCGAGTCAGGGTTTCCTAAATTCCCCCATAAAAAATATTTAGGTGGCGACTCTGTATCTGGCAAAGCAGTCCATGTTTGGCACTTCTTTCAAAAAAATCTGTTTTCTCAAAACGATTTGCCAGATTTGGACTCTTTGGTTCAGATTTAGAACCGCAAACAAAATCGAGTCCGAACTGTAGCGAGGGCCCCAGGCGGGCGCGTCTACACTATCATCAATTGAAGTTAAAGCAAAAGACATTGAGAAAACTGCTTTCAAAACTAAATATGGGCACTATGAGTTTTTGGTAATGCCATTTGGGGTAACGAATACACCAGTAACGTTTATGGACCTAATGAATCGGGTTTTCAAACAATTCCTTGATGAATTTATTGTTGTATTCATTGATGATATACTAATTTACTCCAAAAACAGGGAAGAGCATGAGAATCATTTGAGAACTGCCTTACAGATTCTGAGAGAAAAGAAATTGTATGCGAAATTGCCCAAATGTGAATTCTGGCTTGATAATGTAGCATTTTTGGGGCATGTAATCAATAAGGATGATATCTCGATTGACCCACAGAAAATTGAAGCTATTGTGGACTGGCCAAGACTAACCAACGTGTTAGAAATCTGAAGTTTTCTGGGACTTGCAGGCTATTATCGTAAATTTGTAAAAGATTTCTCCGAACTTGCCATGCCAATGACACAATTGACACAGAAAACTATGTCGTTTGATTGGGATGATCAAAGGGAATCTAACTAGGTTATGTAGCTTGACTTTCCGTGCCCCCTTTTAGAAAACAACAAGCCTACAGTTCGGACTCCTGTGGTTCTGAATCTAATCTCATAAGTGCAATATGAAATAGATAAACATCAAAGAGTTCAAATCTGGCAAATCTTTTGGAAAATCGATTTTGAATCAAATGCTAAAAATGGACTACTTTGCCAGATTTCAGAGTCGCCACCTAAATATTTTTGGAAAATTTAAGAAACCCAAGACTCGTGCCAAAGGCCATTAGTCCGTCATCACCACAGTGTCTTGGCTCGGGAACTTAGGTACGAGAAGGGAATGTCATGAATTGAGCACCTCACTCGCCTGATCAAAGATCGGCCTCTACTAATCATGATGTGATTCTTTTTTACATTATATGCTCTTGTTCTGATTTATTAGCTAACATTACTATGTGATGCACACACAAGGTATAGACTAATATTTGCAAGAATTGGAACATTTGGTTAGAACATTTGGTTCATGTTTTGTTTCGAAATTGTTTTGTGAATTTGTCACTTGAAAAAGTGGGCTAAAATGGACATTTAATCAAACCATCATAAGTCAAGCAACTAGCCTTCATGCACAGGTATTCAAACAGTTATATCATTTAAGCAAATAGCCTCATGGAAGTATGCTTTGACAAGGAAACAATCACATTCATGCAATATGCTAAAGCTCAAAATAGCTCACCTAGTACTCCGAGCCAAAACAAAGCAAAATAATTAAAAAATATGCATGTTCCTAATCAATGCAATATGACTAATGCAATGCACACATTATGTATTTTACAATCTCGGCTATGAGCATGGCATATGATTCCATTCAAGACATGCGATAAAGTACATATTCAAGTAATGAATTTTGAACATTTGATATCGGGTTAGTATGATGAGCCGAGCCTTGGATGTATGCAAAACAATGGATGCAAAGCCTAAGAATGCTAATTTAAAAAATGATATCCTATACTAACCATCGTAAGCAAGTAAGTAAAAGAGAGAAAGACGTGGGGTTGGAAGACATATAACTTATTACATAATTGCTCTCATGCGAGAGGGTGCGAATCAAAGTCCGAAAGTCCGAATTAAACTACTTATTACAAAACTGAATGAATGAATTAAAGAATTAACTAGCTAACTATGCTATTACAACAAGGATAATCATGACAAGTAATCTAACTATCTAAGTTAACTATAACAATTACAAATAAACAATAATAATTTAATTAATTATAACACCACTAATTAACAATACTAATTGTAACAACAAGAATAATACTAATTGATTACAACAATGATAATGATTCAAGCAAGGATGCGCAAGGGCTGCATGCACATGTATAATGTCCAAGAACAGCTCTATCTTCCCAGGCTTGCACTATTTCACCTTCAGCCACTGCCCTCTATTTTCTGCAAAAATACACTGCTAACCAAACATTGATGACCGGCCATGCCTTAATGTCATGTAAAGTTCTATTTTGTGCTCTGAAGTGAAAACAGTGCAGACAGAGTGTCCTAGACTCTGTTTGTCCCTCTTACACTTCTCTGTCCTAGGAAAGCCTCAAGAGAAGGTTAGAATTGTTTCCAAAATCATCAATGAGCAAGTTGATTGCTTGATGATTTCGATGTACAATTTGGACAAAAATCAATAAATGAAAGGAACTATAACTACCCCTCCCTCCTATTATGGAGTGAACTCAAAGAGGGAGGTAGAAATGCTTCAAGATCCGTCAAAACATCATGAATTGATGTAAGACAACTCTTGACACAATGGATTTGACATAACGTCTGGCCGAATCCTAAGCAATATAACTCATTTTCTTTATGTGGGTTGGTTCATTTTAAGCCAAATTTATTAGTCTTTAACATCCTTTAATCCATTAAGTCCAATATGATTCTTACGTCCACAAAGTGAAAAAATATGTCAAACGGGAGGTGATTCTCAACATGAACAAGAGACTATGCCGTTGACAACAAACCTTTGTTGAGATTAAGTCATTAAACGTAAATCGCTAGTTCATGTTTTGAATAACCGTCAATCGATTGAAATAATTCTCAAATGAAAGAGATGAATGGCAAGGTGATTATTAAAATGAGGTCTTTAAACATGGAAATGAGTTGAAGAAAAGCTTAGAACAATATACTACAAGCTATGTAGGCATACTTATGAGTCAATAACCAAGCTAATCAAAGCATGAACTATTTAAATAACTTAAGACAACCCTAAAACAGCCCTAAACAGATGAAAAACAGCAGCTAGAAATGCATGAAAAGAAACTAACAAGCTAAACAACAAAGAGAGGAAATAAGACTAGCAAGCAAGAACAATGAAGGGTGGCTAACCCCTCCACTTTTGAAACCTCAAAGCATGATTTTTAGCCCTTTTTTAACTCTGAAAATTAGTTTAAAGAACAAAGAAAAAGAGTGTGAAAGTAAGGGTTTGAGCTATAAGTAAAGGTGTAGAAAGAGTATAAACTCTCTCTATCAATTCTCTCTATCCATTTGGCAGCTCTCCAAACCCAAACTTAAGCACTTAGAATAGGATTAAAGCAACATGAAACTACAAGAACTATAAAGCAAATGAAAGAATAAGAAGTAAAAGAGAGGATGGCAAGCTTATACCTCTCAAGGAAGTAAGCTTTTGCTTGTGATTCAAACTAAGTCTCAACACACTCTCAAGTTTGAATTATGGTATGCAAGGCTCAACCAAGGTTCCTAGGCTAAGGTGTGAAAGTGTATATGATGTATGGATATAGGTTCAAGGTGGTAGGTTAACTCAAAGTGTTGCTTGCACAAGAAAAAGGAGAAGATGGAGCTCTCAAGGTGGTATAGAGGCTTTCTTGAAATTCTTCAACCCTCAAAACAGAGCTATATGGTCGTTTTTATAGAATTTGAGCCAAAAATATCATAAATATCTTCAAAAATAGACAGCTGGCGGCCTCCCGCCCAGAACAGTGTTTCTCGCTAGTAAGGCACGACCGGCCCTCAATAGCCACGGTCAGCCCTCACTAAGGCACGGTCGGGCCTCATTCATTTCCCTATTTTTCTGTTTTAGCCTCAGCATAAGGGGGCACAGTGCGTAAAAATGGATTTCTTGGGTATAATTAGTGGAAATATGGAAGGTTTGGGATTATTTCAGAGCTTAAACTTGGCCCCTTCGTTGAGACCCCGAACCATGCACAACACCACTTTCATCATTGAGTGTACCGGACAAAACGCTCAAGCCTTGTGGGTGGTCAAAAATGGGGTATCCACAGGTTAATAACTGCACCAATTTTGACTTTGCCTAATGGTACTGATAGGTTTTAAATTTATAGTGATGCTTCATATAAAGGTTTGGGATGTGTACTAATGTAAAATGGGAAAGTAATTGCTTATGCTTCTCAACAACTCTGCCCTCATGAAAAGAACTATCCGACCCATGACCTTGAATTAGCAACTGTGGTGTTTGCCTTGAAAATTTAGCGGCACTATTTGTTTGGTGTGACTTGTGATGTGTACACGGACCATAAAAGTTTGAAATATTTATTCACCCAAAAGGAACTGAACATGAGACAACGGAGATGGTTAGAGTTGATATTATGACTTGCAGATTTTGTACCATCTGGGGAAAGCAAACACAGTTGCGGATGCTTTGAGCTGAAAATCCGTTGGCAATCTGTCATGTCTACTCACCAGGTAGAGAGAATTGTTATGTGACTTGGAGAAAAATGAAATTGAAATTGTACTGTGAGAACAGGGTGGAATCTTAGCCGCCATTTCTGCTCAACCTGCAATCATTGAAGAGATTAAAGAGAAACAATGTGAAGATATGGTCTTAAGGAAAACTTTTGAAGAGATTGATTCAAAACCAAAACTAGGATTTGAGTTGGAGAATAATGTGTTGCAATTTTAGAATCGATTATGTATACCAGACTGTCTAGACTTGAGGAAGCAAGTTATGGCTGAAGCTCACAATTCAAAATTTGCTATGTATCCGGGTAACACAAAAATGTACAAAGATTTGAAGCAAAACTTCTGGTGGCCTGGAATGAAGAAAGATATTGTTGACTATGAGGCTAGATGCTTGCATTGCCAACAAGTAAAAACCAAACATCAACGACCTGCTGGATTGCTACAGTCGCTTCTAATACCGAAACGAAAATGGGTGCACATTACTATGGACTTCATTGTGGGATTGCCTCGTTCTTCTCGAGATATGGATTCTATTTGGGTCATAGTTGATCATTTGACTAAATTTGCTCATTTATTACCTGTGAAAGCTTTTTATAATGCGGATAAACTAGCTAACCTATATGTAAATGAGATTGTGAGATTACACAGTGTGCCAATGTCTATTGTGTCTGACAGAGATCCTAAGTTCACTTCAAGATTCTGGCAGAGTCTACAGCAAGCTTTGGGGACTGAATTGAGACTAATTAGTGCTTGTCACCCACAGACAAATGGCCAATCTGAACGGACCATTCAAACATTGGAAGACTTGTTACGGATATGTGCCTCAGATTTCCAAGGCAGTTGGGAGACCTACTTACCATTGGTCAAGTTTGTGTATAACAACTACCATTCGAGTATCGGCGTGGCTCCTTATGAAGCTTTGTATGGTAGGAAGTGTCGTTCTCCAATTTGTTGGGCCGAGGTAGGTGGCAGACCATTGTTGGGACAGGAACTTGTGCAGAAAACAACTGAAAATGTGAAATTGATTCAACAGAAATTGAAAACTACACAAACTGCCAAAAGAGTTATGCAGATGTCCGAAGGCGAGATAGAGAATACGAGTCGGGGATCATATGTTCATAAAAGTGACTCTAATGAGAGGGAAAACTCGGTTTGGTGTTAAAGGCAAGTTAGCATCGAGATATGTTAGGTCATATGAAATCCTTGAGAAAATCAATCTGATGACGTATCGGGTAGCCTTACCGCCGGCCATGGAGCATATATATAATGTTTTTCATGTATCTATGTTTTGAGAGTATTTGAGAGATCCATTCCATGTGATTGAACCAACTCATGTGCTTCTGAAGAATGATTTTACTTACGAGGAATGGCCAATACAGGTTGCTAATCGCCGAATCCAAAGACTAAGAAACAAAGAAATCCCATTGGTGAAGGATGATTGGCAAAACCATGGAGGGACTTATGCAACTTGGGAGACCGAGGAAGATATGATGAAGAGACACGCAGATTTTTTCCCTCTAGACCCGGTATTCATCCAAAACGAAAGTAATTCAAGTTTGGAGGACCAAACTCTTTAAGGGGGGAAGACTATAACAATCCCGACTTATGATTAGTCGATTAATCATAATTAATTATGCCTAATGAGTAAGTAGGTGTAGACTCGACTTTCTTCGCATGTCCTCTTTCGGAGAGGCTCGAATTGGTCTCCTACAATTCGGACTCCTGTCACGGTTTTGAATCTAATCTCATAAAGTGCAATGTGAGACTGATAAACACCAAAGAGTCCAAATCTGGCAAATCGTTTTGGAAAATCGATTTTAAATCAAAAATCGCCAAACATGGACTGCTTTGCCATATTACAGAGTCGCCACCTAAATATTTTATTTTTGGGAAATTTAGGAAACCCTGACTCGTGCCAAAGGCCACGTGTCCGTCATCACCAAAGTTGCCTCGGCTCGAGAACTTGGGTACGAGGGGGGAAGGTCCTGAAATGAGCACCCCCTCTCGCCCGATCAAAGGATCGGCCTCTACTAAGCATGATATGTTGTTTTATAAACCTCATGTGTTCTTGTTCTGATTATTAAGCTAACTTTACTATGTGACGCACACATACAATTATAGACTAAATCGCAAGAATTGGAACAAAACAACTCATGTTTGTTTTTTAAAATGGTTTGAAAGTGCCACTCGCAAGTGGGCTAAAGCGCGGATTTTCCACCCTCAAGTGGGCTTAAAACATACCTTTGTCAAATTGTTCCAATTCAAGCAACAAAGCCTTCATCCACAGGCATTCATGCAGTTAAGAACTTAAGCAAATAGCCTCATGGCAAGCATGCTATCATGGCATCACTCACACTCATGCAAGTATGCTAAAACATAACACTTACAGTGTACTCCGAGCCAAAACAAAAACTAGTTAGAAATATGTATGATCCTAACTATACAGAATGCCTACTGCAACACATGCAATAATGCAATTAATAGGCTCGGCTATCTAAGATGGCATATGAATGCAACGATTTGATACATGTATTCAAATAAGTATTGAAATACGATGCAGTTTGAATGATGTGCCGAGCCTAGTGCATGCAATACAAATGAACGGTACAAACATGCAAGCATAAGGTATGCTAATTAAAATGTGCCCTAAACTAACCATCGAAAGCGGTTAAGTAAAAGGAAGAAATAAGTGAGATTGGAAGACATGCACACACACACGCATGCTTATTACAACATTGTGCCCTCGCGAAAGAGGGTCCGACTAATTAAGCTAAGCTACACTAAGCTAAGCTAATTATTACAAAACGAAACTAATTAACTATGCTAAGCTAATTAATTACAACAATACAATTTGAATCTAATTAACTAACTTATTCTAAGCTAATTAATTACAACAAATGAAATTGAATAACTAGTTACACAAACTAATTATGATATTACAAAATGAATTAAATAACTAGCTACGCTAAGCTATTTAAAATAGTTTAAATAAAGCGAGTAAACGGCCTCATAGGTGAGGGAGACATGCATGCTTAGTTGCGTCTTCCCGAAAATCCATCGCTATGATCTCTATTGCCTCTGTTTGCACTCGCCTTAATCTCTGAACACTGTACCAGCTTCCAGACTACTTCTGCCCCAAAATAGGAACATTTTTGAACAACTTTTCTCTTCTGGCCGGTCAGCCACCCACACTGGTCGGTCGGCTACTGCAAGTGGCCGGTCGGCCACCCGTTTTTCCAGGCTTTTGGTTTTGCTGTAGCAGAGAACAACAGAGGAACAGCAATGTATTTTTCAAAGAATGTGTGTACTGCCACCCTCTTTATCATTTCTCAAGTTCAAAGAAGTTTGGCACTTGGCTCTCAAGCCATCAATCAAGAATTTTCATGCATGATGGCCAAAGAACCAAGTTTGTACAAGCTTAATGAATGCACAAACAAGACTCGAAGGACCACCACCTTATCATGCATGATCAAGGGTGAAGGCGACCAAGAAATATGACACGTTTCATCACTTTGAGTATGAAACGTCCCACATTTCTTGTGTTTGGATTAACGTCCGATCCAAACACATGCAATGCAACACAAATGCTTATTTCGCACAAGTTTTACTTTGCTCATTTTATTTACACATTTTAGCATTACCAAGTCATTCTTTAATTGGTTAAGTCCAAAATGAGTATCCTCTAATGAGAGAGGGGTCAACCAAAGGATGGTTTAAGACATGAGAGAGATCATGCCTTTGGCGAGGAGGAACCCTCATAAGAGGGTTAAAGCCATGAGCACAAGCTCTATCTCAAGCTTAAACACAATCATAAGGTTAACCAACCCTCAAAACAAATAGAAAAATGAAGAAATGAGAGAGGTTGCAGACTTTTTGATGCTGAAATGGCATGTTAAAGACCTTAAATCATGCAAGCAACACATGCAAGACATGTTCAAAAGCTAAAAGCATTAAAGCTAGTGAAGAGCACTACACTAGAGGCATGCCATATTAAATTCAAATGACTAAACCAACTCTGGACAGAGCTTAATCATGCAAAAACAATGGCCAAAACATGCCAAGATAATAGTACAAAAGGTAAGAAAAACATGCTCACATGTTAGGCTACAAACAAGGCACAAAGCACAACTCTCAAAAGCAATGAAAGAGTGATAGAAGTGAGAGTGTGACAGAGCTATGTGCATTGAAATCATGTATAAAATGATGCTATATCATGCAATCGTCTCATGCAAAACATGTTAGAGGCCTTAAAGCAGAAAGCTGGTGAAGCCAATTACACTATAGTTATACAAAGCAAGCCTTATATGACTAAGACATCTCAAAATAGAGCTAAAGCATGCTAAATCAGTAGCAAAAACATGCTGAGATAGAGCCATAAAAAGGTAGAAAAACATGCTCACATGCTAGGCCATCTATACTTGCAAACAAGACACAAGAAGGAGAAACCACCCCCTCATATTTTGGACCTCAAAACATATTTTTTGCCACTGAAATTCCCCTAGAATTCAATGGTTAAAAGGCCGAAAAAAGTTGTTTCAAAAGCTTTGAAAAAGAGCACAACACTTTAGCAAACAAGCTACAAAAGATGGTGGACCACCCCTAACTCCAAAAAGGCCTTAAACTACCATTTTTAAACTTTAAAAACAGAGGTTTTTATAGTTGAAAACTAGGCCAAAAACAGCATGCAAAGGTGGCCAAACAAGCAACTAAAATAAAGCTTCAAAGAGGTAAGCCTTTACCTTTGAAGCACAGCACTAAAACAGGTGCAATTCTGAGCTAAAACCAGCCTTGAGAGCTCAAACAAGACCTCCAAGAACCTCAGCTCCAAGGTGAAGGTGTTTGGTCAAGGGTCTTAGTGCAAAAATGTAGAGAAAACTCAATTTCAAGCACAAAAGAAGGAGAGAGAGAGAGAGAGAGAATTCTAGAGAGAGAGGCAAAAATTTTGCTCACAAAATTTTGTAACCCCAAAATGGGGGAAAGACCTCCCCTTATATAGAAATACAAGCCAAAAGCTTGTTTTCATCCCTCCATACACTTGTATGGAAGAGGCTTTCAATGATCAACAGCTGGCACATAAAATATCTGAAAAATACGAAAATTCGCCGTTGGCCACTTTAGGTGGCCGGCCGGCCACCTCCCCTAGCCGACCGACCACTTCAAGTGGCCGACAAGGAGGAAAAGTGGCCGACAATAGGCAAAAGTGGCTGGCAAGGCCATTTCCCCCTCCAGGCAAGAGGCACTAAGGTTTGGCCCAAAAATAAGGCCAAAAGACAAAAGGTTTAGAGGCTCAAAGACAAGGCACTTAGCCGAGAACTTCGGGCACTCAAAACGAGCACAAACATGCACAATCATCGAGCGCGCAAACGATGACGTCTGAGTCTTAAGGTCGGTCAAAAATGGGGTGTCTACAGTAGGATAAAATTTTGAATTAATTGCATGTGTGTTACATTATTTGTATTTCTATTTGTTTATTATGGGAATACATGTTTGAGATTCTGTTATATTTTGCGAATTGAAGGCCTTATCGGCATCCGATCATGAAATTGACTTGGTATATGTGTTATGTGGAATTTATAGAATTTTATGGTAGGTTTAATTAAAATTTGATTCGGGATGATTAAATTAGAATAATTAATGTCAATATGATTAACCGAAGTCAAATTTAATTAAGCATCCTTAATTGAGCCTGTATAAGGCTACTTTGACTTTCTTAGTTTATTTTTACACCCTCATTTCATACTCCTAAGCTCAAAAACGTGAGAGAAAGAGAGAATTAGAGGGTGAGAGTTGATTTCAAGAAGGAAATGGAGGAATTGCTAGGCAATTAATGGGCAATTGGAGAATTGAGCTAGGACTCACTAAGAGTACAAAGAATTAAGGACTTTAGGTAAGAATTTCATTCCTTAAGCTTTTATTTGACTCACTTTTACAAGAATTCAAGAGAATTTAGTTGAATTATGCAAGAATTGAGCTGGTGAGGTAGGAAAGAGGAACACATCATGCATGCATGCATGCACATTTTTTTCCATTTTGGGCTTAATTGCTAAGATTTCTCACATGCATGCACCAAGCCTACCATAGTTTCGAGAATTTATTATGTTTTCCATCAATTTTCCTATTTTGATCATGATTTAGAAGTTTTGAACTCACTCCATTGCATATATGATATGTTTTCAAAGTTTTGAGTTGACTTATGAGCAATAGGCAAGCTTTTGGGCCTTGATTTCATGATATGATCTTTAATTCTCCATGTTTTCCAAGTTTGGACACGTTTTCTCAAGTTTTGGAGCCCAAAGGTTGAGTTTGAAGGCATTGAATTTGAGTTTTGGACTTAGAAGTGCAATCTAGAAATTCTAGAATTTGCACACTCCGCTCGAGCGACCACTCTATGATCTTGCGCTTCCGCTTGAGCGACCAAAAGTTGGCTCGAGCGTGAAATGCAAGCTCCCAAAAGTTCACATGTTTTGCAAATCACTCGAGTGACAAGAGTTGTGCTCGAGTGAGGACCTGAGTCTCACGCTCGAGCGACCGTCGAGCAGGAACATAAAGTAACCAGTACTTTTGCAGAAGTATACAGACTGCTCGAGTGACAGAAGTTGTGGTCGAGCGACCACTTGCATTTTGCATGTCTGCTCGAGCGAAGGAAGTTGTGTTCGAGCGAGACCTCTGTTTCCAGCATTTTTAACCAAGTGTTTTCAAATGCATTTTGGCATCCTCATTGCATCCTAAGCATTCTTGAGCCAAGATTAAGACATAATATGAAGGATAAGGACTAAAAATATACTAAGAATGAAATGAAATAAGTTAAGTACGACCCGAGCGTGTGTTTCAATATGTGTATCTGTTATGTTTGTGTAGGTCACGCACCGTGAACTGTTGATCCTTTGGCTGCTATCAAAGTTATTTGTGCAATAATCAGTGAGTAATAACGTAGTAAAGCTATGATCAACTTTATTATTTTCTGTATACGGAATAAGATATGTTCTATGAAATACTATGTTATATACAATGAATGATTGTTCAATTTCTAACAATTTCGTGGTTTAAGTATGTTATCAGTTCCTGGTCCGGAGGTTCCTTTATGGAACTGACAAGTTATCTGTACCTAGCCGGAGGTTCCTTTATGGAACTGACAAGTTATCCGTACCCGGTCTGGAGGTTCCTTTATGGAACTAACAAGTTATCCATACCCTGCCGGAGGTTCCTTTCTGGAACTGACAAGTATGATCTTCGATGCTCTATATGTGATCTGTTAGCGCTAACAAATGTAAGATTCAGTATGAATTCTAATTTCCGTCAATGACTTGAACAAAAATGTGAATATGAATCTGTTTCCGTGAATTGATTTGGTTATGGGACATCATTCATCTACCCCTTTACTCTGTTATTATTCACTGAGCTTCGCTCACTATTCACATACGTATGTAAGTGACCAAGCCCAGAGTTGATAACCTAGAGTCTCTATTTGTCAGCCAGTTGTTGTGCCTCCTGAGGAGGTTTCCTTTTGTGAACAAATCCAGTTTATGTGGCATGCATTTGAGACTTTGTTTCTTTTGGAACATGAAACGATTTTCAGTTTGTATGTTATAGGGCTAAGCTCCCTTTTGTCATATCTATACTGAATATGATGTGGATACTGTAATTATGATGTCAGCTTATGTAAAAAAAGTTGTATTGGAAATTTATGTCCTATATATGTCAACACAGCTCAATGGACTACGTATATATTCTATATTTTCTTCCACAACCCCTAATTATATATTAATTTGTTTAAAGGCATTTGGTAATCCAAGGATTACTGGCCGGTTACGACGTTAAACTTACAGTGGCAGGTTTGGGCCGTTACAATAATCATCAATAAAAGAGACATAATATCAGGAACCCCCTTTAGTGGAAATAGGTACAGGACCCCACACATCAGAATGTATAAGATCAAAAGGTTTAAACGAAGTAGTGAAACTTTTATTAAATGGTAAAGCAGTAAACTTTGCTAGTTTGCATCCACTACAATCGAAAATATTATGACTACTCAAAGAAGCTAAGACACCAATAGAAACTAAATACTATAAACGAGAGCTACACACATGACCAAGGCGAGAATGCCATAAATAAAAAAACAAACAACTTAGGACTCAAACGAAAAGAAAACAAATCAACTGAAGATGCAACAATGTGTCTCCAGAACATATAAACCTCCCAACCTACGACCGATCCCAATCAGATGCTTGAAATGAGGATCTTGCACAACACAACCAGAGGAAAATAAATAAACACAATAACCAATGGTACAAAGTTGACTAATAGAAATAAGATTCAAAGTTAAATGAGTGTAGACATCCCATTTTTGACCGACCTTAAGACTCAGACGTTATCGATTGAGCACTCGGTGATAGTGCATATTGTGCTCGTTTCGAGGTTTCGGAGTTTTGGCTGAGAGCCTTGCCTCCGGGCCTCTAAACTCTTTGTGCTTTGACTCGGTTTGCGGACCAAGTCTAGTTTTCCTTGCTTGAGGGAGGGAGAGGTTTTGTAGACCACTCTTTTCTGGTCGTAGGCCACTTTTCTCGTTTGGAGACTAGTTTTCGATTTTTGGAGACTTCGGTCGCACGCCTTGCCTCGGGACCGCTTAATGTTCTTCGTTTGGCGTAATTTTTGAACCACACCTTGTTTCCTTGTCCTAGAGGGCCACTGTGGTTTAGGAGACCACTTTTGTGGTCGTAAACCACTTTTGGTGCTCGACAGCTAGTTTTCGAGGCTCCTAGCTGCACGCTTTGCCTCCCGAACTTTCATCTTGCATCATTTTGGTTTGTTTTTGGTATAAACCTTGTTTTCATTGTTTGGAAGGTGGTACCAGGGTGGAAGATCAGTATTTCCCCTTTGAGATTACTTTTCCTCCTGCCAGCCGATTTTCTAGTCTGACAACTGGTCTCTCTGATCTTTGGACCATCAAAAGTGGTTGGCCACCACACCATTTGCTTGTTTTCATCTTCTGGACTCTCTCCCACCATGGCCGACTAGTTGTTGTTCTAGGAGACCACTTCAAGTGGTCGGCCACTTTTTGTCACCTTTTTGGAGATATTTTCCTCCAGCTGGCACAGCTGGAGGGCACTGAGACCATCCTCCATATATGGAGGGATGGCCTTGAACCTTAGCTTCTTGGAGAAGCTTTGCTTTTGGTTCTCTATAAGAGAGAACCACCTCCTCCCTCCTCTAGGTTCAGAAAATTAGGGTTTGAGTTATACATATAGCTTTGTCTTTATATTGCTCTTATTCTTTATTTTATGCCTTAAAAGTGTAGTTTTACCTCACTTTAACACACAAACACACACTCAAACACCATCCTTTTGTTGCTGAGGTGATTAGGAGCTGCTTTTGAGGTTCTTGGTGTGGTTTGAGCTTGAAAAAGTTGCTGAAGTTGCAACTTTGAAGGTGGTCTTCAAGGGTGAGCCTTTAACCTCTTAAATCCCCACTCTTGCTTAAGCTTTTGGACCCGTTTTCATATTGTTTTAAGCTTAACTCTAAACTACAAAAAGTTTTAATTTTGTATGCTTAAGATCTTTGTTTAAGGTCACTTTTGTGTTTGGGGTTGTTTTCCCCCTCTTAGGCCTTGTTTGGCCTTATTCTTGTGCCTTCTTTTTAAGCTTTGGAATCACCTTGTTTTGGCCTTCCTTGGATTCTAGTGGTGGGGATAGTGTTTTAAGGTCCCAAAAAGGAGAGGACCATCCCCTTTCCTTGTGTTTTCAATACTTGCTTCATTTGCCTCATATGTGAGCATGTTTGTTAAGCTTGTGTTAGCTTGTATCTTAGCATGTGTTTGTGGTTATTTTGCTAAGGCTTACCACTTTTTTTGCTTGGTTTTGTCACTCCATGCATGCCTAATACACTTGTAGTGTAAATCTCACAAACTAATCTTGTATGCTTCATGAAGTAGCATGACATTCTAACTTGTTTTGTTTCCATTTCAGCATGTTGTGGTGATGTTTTGCCATGTCATACCTCTGTTAGGGTTTGGTTTGGTCACCTCTTACATGTGTGAGCATGTTTGTTAAGCTTGTGTTAGCTTGTATCTTAGCATGTGTTTGTGGTTATTTTGCTAAGGCTTACCACTTTTTTTGCTTGGTTTTGTCACTCCATGCATGCCTAATACACTTGTAGTGTAAATCTCACAAACTAATCTTGTATGCTTCATGAAGTAGCATGACATTCTAGCTTGTTTTGTTTCCATTTCAGCATGTTGTGGTGATGTTTTGCCATGTCATACCTCTGTTAGCGTTTGGTTTGGTCACCTCTTACATGCCTCATGCACTTGTAGTGCAATTCCATGAATAAGCCTAACATGCATCATGTTGTAACATGTCATTCTAGCATGTTTTTGGCTTAACTTAAATAAGCTTTTGTCCATGTTTTAACATGATTTAGCTCTGATTTTGGTTGTTTTGGCCATGCATGACTTGCTTTGTATAGCCATAGTTCAATCTAGCTTGTTAGCTTTGTGCACCAAGTTCACTAGCATGCTTTACTTGGATTATTTGAATGATTTGGCATCATTTCTTATGTGATTTCAGTCCATGTTTCATGCTCATGCACTTGCATTTTTTACTCATTCAATGCGTTGGAGGGTTTGCCCCTTTATGCCTTAACATGAATCATTGCATATACCTTCATGTATTAGCTTGCGAGCCATCATTTCAATGTGTTTTAGGGATTATTTTGCCATGATATAACTCTGATTTTTGTTGATTAAGTTATCACATGCTTGGTCTTAATAGGTGTAGTGTAACCCACCTTATTTGCCTTGTATGCACCATGCCTTATGCCCTTCATGCTAGCTTGTTTTGGCTTTCTTCCATGCATGTTTTAGACTCATTTTAACATGTTCTAGGACTGTTTTGGATTGCCTTTGCCATATGCTTCATGCTTTGTATAGCTGTAGTGCAATTGGCCTTGCTAGCTTTGCGTTTTGTTGATTCTTGCATGCTTTATTTGTGTTGTGTACATGATTTAGCATCACGTAACATGATATTTCAGAGCATGTAGCATTGCCATGTTCCCACTTCATTCATTCTTTAAGTGCCTTTGAGTGTTGAGCATTATTGTTTTGCTTATGGCTTAGTATGTATGCTTGCATGCCTAAGTATTTGAACCTCCATCTTACCATGTTTTGGTCATCGTTTTGGCCTACTTCAGCTCTGTCCATGGTTGGTTCATACACTTGTGCCATATATTACATGCCCCCTTTGTGGTCCTCTTTACTAGCTTCATGCTTTAGGACCTTCGCATGCTATACTTGTGTTTGATTGAATGATTTGGCATCATTTCTTACTTTACTTCAGTGCATTTAGTGTTGTTACACTTCCACATTTATCACTCCTTGAGCCCTCTTGAGAGTTGTGCTCTTAGGCCTAGTTGGTTGGCCAATGTATTGTGCATGCATGCCTTGTATTTTTGTGCCTTTGTTTTATCATTGTGGCCTCTATTTTGGACATGGCTGAGGTCTATCCATTTTGATTTAAGTCCATTGAGCATTGTGTATTCCATGTCACATCGCATCGTGCATGTTATGTTGTTTGCATTGTGTATGCCATATTGTTGTTAGCATGTTTGTTTTGCATGTTGTTAGCATGCTTATGTTCCTTTACATTGAGTATGCATGCTATTGGCATTGGTGGTTTGACCATGTTGTTGGATGCTTGTTCCTTGCATTGCATGTTTGCATACTTATGTTGCATTCCATTATGCTTGCGTGCATTGCATTGTAGTTAATCATAGTGCATTGCGTTGTGTATGCCATGTTCTTGTTTGCATAGTTGTATTGTGTATGCTATGCCATGTTATGTGTTGCATTGTATTTGGAATAGGTGTTAGTCCAAACACGGAAAACGAGGGACGTTTCATACTTAAAGTGATGAAACGTGCCTTAATTCTTGATCGCCGACGGTCCCCGACACTCTTGATCATACATGATAGAGTTTTAGGCTTTATATGTTTACTTGTGCATTCATTTTCATATTGAATTGTGCAACTTCGCCTCTCGGCCATCATGTATTGAGATGCGCGATTGGTGGCCCGAGGGTCGAGAACCACACTCCCTTGAGCTCATGACATGATAGGGAGTGTGATAGTGCACACATACCTTGCAAATACATTGCCATGCCCTTTCTTGCTCTCTATTGTAGCAAACTGGAATTCAGCAGCAACAATTGGTCGGCCGACCAGTATTACTAGCTGGCCGACCACTTTTCTGGTTTTTCAGCACAGAAAATGGTCGGCTGGTGGTCTCCTTCCTCAACAACTGGTCAGCAGCCCTCCCACAAGTTCCCATGATGAAGTTTCAGCTTTCTGGAGCTTGGTACAAGTTTCTGAGGACAATTGAAAATAGAGGCAAATCGGGGCATCGCATTAGATTTCCAAACGAGGCGATCGGGCTTGCATGCATTCCTCTCTCTCTGAGGCTCCTGATTTACTGCTTTCCTTAGCTGCCATGCTTAGATAGCTAGCTTTTGCTTTGTTTTGTACCTTAATAGTTAATGCGTTTAGCTATTTCAATTTGTTTTGTAATAATTAGTTAACTAGGATTAGTTAATTAGTTTGTTTTGTAATAATTAGTTTAATTAGCTTAGATTAGCTAGTTAGCTTCTTATTCGGTCCCTCCATCGAGAGAGTCAACTGTTGTAATAAGCGTGTGTGTGTGTGATGCATGCCTTCCAATCCCCATATCTTTCTCCTTTTTACTTAACCGCTTATGATGGTTAGTTTTAGGGCATGTTTCATTTAGCATACCTTATGCTTTGCATGCGTGCATCCATTTATCTGTATTGCATGCACCGGGCTCGGCGCATCATACTAATTGCATTGTACTTTCAATACATTTACTTGAATACGTGTTCAACAACATGTTACCAAGTTACATTCATATGCCATTCTAGATAGCCGAGCCTATCTTAGTTGCATTTTCGCATGTGTTGCATTAGCCATCTTAAAATGAACTACGATCATGCATGATTTCTAACTAGTTCTTTGTTTTGGCTCGAAGTACACTGTGAGTGTTTATGCTTTAGGATACTGCATGTATGTTAATGTTGCCATGAAAGCATGCTTGCCATGAGGCTAACTGCTTATTTGCTATAATTGCCTGAATGCCTGTGGGTGAAGGTTGGATTACTTGAATTGGAACAATTCATCAAAATCCTCATTTTAGCCTACTTACGAGTAGCAAACTTCAAACCGTTTTCAAACAAAGATGCAATGTTTTGTTCCAAATTAGGCGATCCAGTCCATACTTGTATGTTGTGCGCATCACGTAGTAAGATTAGCTAATTAACCGGAATAAGAGCACATGTGTTTTCAAAAATGAAATATCATGCTTAGTACAGGCCGATCTTTGATCAGGCGAGCGGGGGTGCTCAATGCATGACCTTCCCCTCTCGTACCTAAGTTCCCGAGCCGAGGTAACTTTGGTGATGACAGACACGTGGTCTTTGGCACGAATCAGGGTTTCCTAAATTTTTTCCAAAATAAAATATTTAGGTAGCGACTCTGTATCTGGAAAAGCAGTCCATGTTTGGCACTTCTTTATTAAAAATCAGTTTTTCAAAATGATTTGCTGGATTTAGACTCTTTGGTGATTTATCAGTCTTATATCGCACATTGTAAGATTAGATTTAGAACTGTGACATTTGAGTCCGAACTGTAGTAGCTCAGAACAAAACGAGATTCGCACCCTCGCGCGCGCGGATGTCAGGGAGTTCCCCGGGAGCGCGTCTACACTGAGGAATACAATAAACATCCGAAAGAGAGAGAGAGAGAGAGAGAGTATTTGTCAAAATGGACCCAACCCCAACCAAAGACATAGGAGTTCCATTGGCAACCATAACAGTAGTAGTAGAAAGAGGAGAAAAGATAGACAATAAAAGGGAGGAATCATGAGTCATATGATATGTAGCACCAGAATCAAAAACCAATATGGAACGAGATATACCTGGAGGAGATGAAGGGGAGGAAGACAAGCCAAGAGGTAAGGAGACAGCTAAGGCATTTGGTGTATGAGTAGAGAGGAGTTTCAATAATTGTTCAGCAATAACAGTCAAAGATGAAGAGGAGTCATTCACTGAAGAAGTCGTGGCAACTATATGTCCCTTTTACCAAGAGGATGATTGGTTAGAATGCCTATCAGAATTCTTTCTCCAAGTCGGTGATTGCCTAAATTGTGGATGGCCTGAAAGTCGAGGACACTGAGCCTTCCAATGACCTTTTTGATAACAAAAGCTACATTCATCCATAGGAGCATGAGAATAGGATTTGTTGGGAGCAGTAGAAGAATAACCAGTAGGAACGGCTAGAACTGTCTAAGTTTGCAAAGAAAGTAATCCTTTGTCATGAGCTATTTTGAAGTGAAGTTCTTCAGCCAATAACTCATTAACCACAGAATCAATAGAAGGAAGAGGACTCTGATGCAGAATAGTACCGCGAAGTCCCTCAAAATTCAAAATCAACCCTAAAGGCTATTAAGAACTGAACCAGCCACTGCTCCTCCCGATAAGTATAATATGTTGCATGAGTGCTCAATGACTTAGGCTCAGTAAAAGCAAATTGATCCCACAGACCAGTCATGGTAGAATAAAATTCCTGGATACTCTTATCGCCTTGTTGAGTAGCACGAATCTCATGTTCTAATTGATTGAACATACCGTTTAGCAGAATTTGATTGAACATACAATTGAGATAGATGATCCCAAATTTGTTTCGTAGTAGTGAACTAGGCAAAATGAACCCCAATAGACTGATCTACAGAATTATGAATCCAAGTAATAATCCTGGCATTAGTAATTGCCAAGTAAAGAGCAATTCTTGAAACTTTTCAACATTGGCATCAGTGGGTATAGAAGAATCACCATTAACAACATCCCAAATATTTTTACCCAGAAGAAAAATTTTCATGACATAGGCCCAATAAACATAATTATCTCCCACTAACTTCACGCTAATGGCTTGAAGTGAATCTGACATTCTAATAGACATGATATCAAGAATATAAAGAACTTCACAGAGAAGACCACAGAGAAGTCACAAGACCACAAAGAAGTCACAAGGAGACAGCAACACAAAGAAGAAGAGAGGCTGAAGCAGATTACCTAAGTCGTGAGGGGACGAGATTGTAGGAATCACATCTTCGAACCAAATGAGCCAATATCAGTCGCGATTGATAGAACCAAACGCGACTGTGAGATAAGAGAGAGAGTCTTGAGAAAGAATCGTGACTTCGTGACTGATACCAGTGGGGAAGAATCGTAACTTTGCAAAGCACAAACAAGCCCACTCGACTTCACGGATGAGCCCACTCGACTTCGATGCAAGGGTGTATGGCAGGAAACGAAGAGAAAAAACCATAAGCCTGCCTTCAGTTCATACCAACACCAACAAGATGGTTTTAGGTTTGCTATCAAAACCTTGCTCTGATACCATGAAAACTTAGTTAGAAACTAAGTACCGTATTATTCAATTGAATAAAAAAAGAATTACAAGGAAAAATATGTATATATATATAAGACAACTATGCTAACCTTAATTGCTACCAATGACTAAACTACCCTCAAGAATAAAATACATATGCTTAACAAATATAAGAGACTAAAAAGCTGACATAGAAAACCTTTATATCTATGAAACCATCATGTTCATCTTTATTCAGGGCCTCTGATATTGGAATAGTTCTAATACGGTTGGTTAGCAAGGGAAGTCTACAGAGAAAAGAATTTCCCTCATAGCTACTTTTTTCAAAAGTTGCAAACTGAGCTTTCTGTTCTTGGGTCGGACTTGATAAGTTGTTGTGTGCCACATTGAAGACTTCCAAGTTGCCTAATTCACTCAATTGAGGGATTCTTCCATTCAAGTTGTCATAAGAAAGATCCAAGCTTTCTATCTGCCTCAAATGTGAGAATGTTGTCGGGATTGATCCAGTTAGATTGTTATGAGACAAGTTTAGTGCATGGATGTTGCTCAATTTTCCAACTTCAATTGGAATTTTCCCTGTTAAGTGGTTGCAAGAGAGATCAACTTCTGACATGTAGTCAAGAATATTGCCTTTATATGAATAGATTCCATACTTTGTTATGAACTCTGCTTGTTGTTAGATATCCAAAAATAGAAAGAGAAAATTATAAGCCAACATATCATGTTCACCCAATGACTTTGACCCCTTCACAAAGCTCTACATTGTATATACTGTGTTACACCAAGCGCCATTAGTTTCTACAAAAGATTTTGTATAGGTTGTCTCAAAAGGTATGTCGATGAAGTTGTAACAACCTTGACCTATGATTAACCGTTAAACCATGATTAAGAATGCTTAATCAGTAATTAAGATAAAATTCTGAATTAATTGCATGTATGTTGCATTATTTGTGTTTCTATCTGTCTATTGTAGAAAGATCTGTTTGTATTTCTGTTTTGTTCCACGAATTGAAGGCCTTATCGACATCCGAACACGAAATTGACTTAGTTTATGTGTTATTTGGAATTTTTAAAATTTTATGGTAGGTTGAATTGAAATTCGATTCAGAACAAATTAAATTAGACTAATTAATGCTCTTTTGGGCAGATTAAGCCAATGTTAATTCAGCTTAATTAAGTCCTCTTAACTAAGCCTATATAAGGCTAATTGGACTCCATTAGTTCATTTTACACCCTCATTTTATACTCTTTAAGCTCAAAAAACGTGTGAGAGAGAGAGAGAATGGAGAAATTGAGATCAAAAGCTAGAGAAATGGAGACTTGCTAGGAATTATTGGAGAATTGAAGAGAATTTGGGAGTCTAAGCTTCTACACTTGAGAATTTAAGATTCTAGGTAAGAATTTTGTCCTTAAGATTTATAATCAAGACTTTAGTGCAAGAATTCTAGAGAGTGAACTGTTTAAGCATGAGAATTGAGAGAATGTAACTCACACCATACATGCATGCATACTCTATGCATTTTAAGTGTTGATTTCAACTAATTCTCGCATGCAAGGACCTATGTTTTTTCAATTATGGGAGCTCATTATGGTTTTGCACTTTAACACTTCATTTGCACATGTTTTTAGAAGCTTTGAACCCAAGCGAATACATGCATGTTATGTTTTCAAATAATTGAGTTTGTTTTGCACAATTGGCAAGCTTTTAGGCCTTGATTTTATGAAATAATTTTGAATTCGCAATGTTTTCCAAGTTCACACATGTTCCCTTAAGTTTTTGGCCCAAAAGGATGAGTTTTGATGTGTTGAATTTGAGTTTTGAGCTTGGAAAAGCAATCTAGAAACTCCAGAATTCTGTCTATCCACTCGAACGATAGAACCTGCACTCAAGCGACCACTTTGTGATCTTGCATTTGCAGATTGCTCGAGCAACAATAGTTGCGCTCAAGCGACCGTCGAGCGAAAAAATCAAGCAACTACTACTTTTGCAAAGTTTGCAGATCGCTTGAGCAAAGGAAGTTGCGCTCGAGCGATCACTCACATGTTTGGACGTCCGCTTGAGCGAAGGAAGTTACGTTCGAATGAGACCTCTGTTTCCAGCATTTTTGCGTAAGTATTGAATAACATGTTTTGATATTCTCATTACATCCTAGGCATTCCTAAGCCTTAGCTAAGACATAATAATGAGGATAAGAAGTAGAAACACACCTAAAGAAGAAAGAACTAAGTTAATAATTCCGAGTGTGTAATTCAGTATGTATTCGTTCTGTATCTGTGTAGGTCACGCGTCGCAAGTTACCTGATTTGTCTGCTCTGTTGTTTGCTTTTGAGCCATTTGTGAGTAATAACTTAGTAAAGCTATGTTCAACTTTATTTATTTTCTATATATAGAATAAGATCTGTTTTATGAAATGTTATGCTCTGTACAATGAATGATTGTCCAGTTTTTTACAAGTACTCATGGTAATAATTATGTGGTTCAATTATGTGATCGGTTCCCGGTACTGGAGGTTCCTTTGTGGAACTGGCAAGTATGTTATTTGTTCCCAGTACTAGAGGTTCCTATGTGGAATTGGCAAGTATGTGATCTGTTCCCAATACTGGAGGTACCTTTGTGGAACTAGCAAGTATGTTATCTGTTCCCAGTTGTGGCGCCCCAAATTTTTTTTGAAACGTCATAAGATTTAAATAACGATAATTTGCTAGATAAAGTTTTAACTACTGATTAGGAACTTTTAAGTTCTTACATAGTCAAAGTCCAACAACAAAATAAAACTACAAGTTCACACACAACGTCACAACATAGTTAAATCCTAATACAAAGGATAACAAGATTTTATTTTGATAAAATCTTGACTCTAAGTCAGCAAAGGTTCGATATTGGTAGCAGCTCCAATGTCACCCTCAGTCCCTTCTTCGACATAATCTGGCATGAAACGCCAGGGATTAGGAACTTTTAAGTTCTTACATAGTCAAAGTCCAACAACAAAATAAAATTACAAGTTCACACACAACGTCACAACATAGTTAAATCCTAATACAAGGGATAACAGGATTTTATTTTGATAAAATCTTGACTCTAAATCAGCCAAGGTTCGATATTGGCAGCAGCTCCAATGTCACCCTCAGTCCCTTCTTCAACATAATCTGGCATGAAACGCTAGGGCAATAAAATATAAGTTTTGCAACACAGTAAAAAAACGTAACAAACCTACCATTCTTTTTAAGAGAAAAATAACAAGATTCTAAACATGAGATAACAATATAATTGTACACATAAATTACGACCATTAGAATAATTTCAGTAATTTTAATAAATTTGGTGACACACTAAGCATGGCAACGGTTAATTTGAAATCCTCCCTTGGTCAAATATTTAAGTGTTACCAATCGTAACTACCAGGGATGCCCACGTCCGGAGTTATATACCCAAGTAGTGGCATCCGTGGTCTGCCCCAAGGAAACGGTCTGCCAGGGGTAAGCAACCTCCCTGTGTGCCACCTGCACATCCACCCTTATTCCAAAACCGAATACCGAAAAAGGGCTCAAATAAGTCCCGTGCCATCTTAGAGTTTCGCAACACAATTTACGTGAGAATTCTCAAAACCAAGGCTCACCCTGAACAACCGGTATTGACCGTCAACCCTTAATTTCGTACACTCTTTAAAACCAATACTCACCCTAAACAACTGGTATTAACCGTCAGTTGTTAACTTTATATATACCATTATTCATTTAGATTAATTCATAGATCAAACCCATAATCTAAAAATTTATCATGAAACTAGACTTCTCAAGTCTCATCTTTGTTAGAAATTATCATATTTGGCTTAGTATAGGATTTTGAATAAATTTTCAAATACATAGTAAAATCTGTCTCATAGTTTTAGATTTAGTTAAAAATTTGTATAAATTCGTAGGAAGCTCAAAATTTGTTGCCAAATTTTTTTGGATAAACTAGACATCATTATCAACATCTTTGTAGAAGAAATCATCTCGAAATTTTGAGTATAAAATTTCTAAAAATTTCGGGTAACATACTGGCAGATTCAAAACAGATTATTCTCAACACAGTTTCAGATTTAGTTAAAAATTTGTATAAATTCGTGGAAAGCTCAAAAATTGTTACCAAAATTCTTGGATGAACTAGAAATCATTATCAACAACTTTGTAGAAGAAATCATCTCGAAATTTGGAGTATAAAATTGTCTAAAAATTCAGGCAAACATGCTGGCAGATTCAAAATAGATTATCTTCAACACAATTTCATATTTTTGTTAAAAATTTGTATAAATTCGTAGGAAGCTCAAAAATTGTTACAAAAATTCCTGGATGAACTAGACATCATTATCAACAAATTTTTAGAAGAAATAATCTCGAAATTTTGAGTATAAAATTGTCTAAAAATTCAAGCAAACATGCTGGCAGATTTAACACAGATTATTTTCAACACAGTTTAGACAATGTATCATATGTATACAATCTGAAAATTTCAATTATGTAAAAAAAATGAGAGGATTGAGAGGGTTTTCTTACTTAGTTGTAGGGTTGAAATGGAATAATAAAATGGTAGGAAAAATATGCAACCTCAACCTCCTTCTCTTCTTCCACAAGAATTCCCTCTATTTTGATGTATATGGTTTATGCTTAGCCCAGAAAATATGAACTTTCTGTGCATGCTACTAGGTGCATTATATAGACTCTCTCCGTGGCTAGCTCTCTCTCTCTCTCCCTCTCTCTCACACATTCTTTTCATTAATAAAACCATTCCCTTTCTCCAAGTTCTAAGAATTAGGCTTTCTCTAATTTCTTTGCTCACTTTCTACAAATTCTATGGCTTTCCCTAAATCCTAAGAAAGATAATGATTTATGGTTCCCATATCACCGTGCAAACAGCCACGAATTTTTTTTATTATTATTATTATTATTTTTAACAATAATATATGAACATCCATAACATTTTATTTCTTAATAAGGTCTTTGTTAGTGATAGAATTGGGTTAATTTAAAACTAATTTTTTTTTTTGGTACTATTATATATTTAGGTAGATTCTGAATACAATTAATTAATTATTTATTTATTTTCTTTTAAGAATAATTTAAATATGGGTTTTCACAATCTACCGCTCCTAAAAAATTTCGTCCTCGAAATTAATTCGTACCTTTAGACTCGAAATTTGAGGGTAATTGACACGTATCATATCTCTCCGCCCCACGTTGACTCTTTCTGTCCCACAATGTCTCCAGAGAACTCAACCATGGTATAGTTTTACCTCGTAATTTCTTCTCCTGACGATCTAAAATCTTGACAAGGCTTTTCTTCAAATGTCACGTCTTCATCAAGATTAATTTCCTCCCATTGATGATGTGAGAAGGGTGTGGCTCGGATTTCCGTAGCATAGAGACGTGGAAAACATTATGTACTCCAGCCAGTTGAGGTGGTAGAGCCAAACGGTACGCCACTTCTCCTATTTTGTCCAAAATTTCGAAAGGCCCTATGAAGCGAGGTGACAACTTTCCCTTCTTTCCGAAACGAACAACTCCTCGGCGAGGCTGTATTTTCAGAAACACAGGATCTCCAACTTTAAATGCTAAAGGTCTTCTCCTTTGATCTGCATAGCTTTTCTGCCTACTCTGAGCGGTCTCAAGCCTTTGCGTAATTAGTTTCACCTTCTCGGTAGTTTCTTGAACTAACTCTGGCCCTAAAAGAGGTGCTTCTCCGACTTCTGTCCAACATATTGGTGATCGGCAAGGCCGTCCGTACAAAGCTTCATACGGTGCCATACCAATACTTGCTTGAAAACTGTTATTGTAAGAGAATTCGACTAGTGGTAAATATTTCTCCCAACTATCTTTAAAGTCCATCACACAAGCTCAAAGCATGTCTTCTAAAGTCTGAATTGTTCTTTTTAATTGACCGTCAGTTTGAGGGTGAAAAGTTGTACTAAAACACAACTCTGTACCCAAGGCCTTTTGCAGACTTTGCCAGAACTGTGACGTAAAATGAGAATCACGATCTGACACTATTGAGACTGGTACACCATGCAATCTAATGATTTCTCGAATAAATAATCGGCTTGAAGATTCGAGTGTGCCTGCTGGTCCTATTGGTAGGAAATGTGCCGTCTTAGTTAATCGATCAACCACCACCCAAATGGCATCATGGCCTTGCGGCGACCGGGGTAATCCCGTTACAAAATCCATTGTTATATGTTCCCATTTCCACTTAGGTATTGGTAAAGGTTGGAGTTTCCCTGCCGGCCTTTGATGTTCTGCCTTCATTTGCTGACACGTCAAGCACTTAGATACGAATTGAGCAACGTCCTTCTTTATTCCACTCCACCAATACTGTCGCTTAAGATCCTGGTACATCTTGTTTCCTCCCGGATGGACCGCAAAAATTGAATGGTGAAATTCTTTAAGTACTTTGTCTCTTAATTGTTTGATGTTTGGCACAAAAATTCTACCTAAATACCTTAGACTACCATCTTAATGGAGCGTCCAACCCAGTGAAGATTCCCCGGACACTAATCGGGCCTTGATGGAGTCAATCTCTTGATCAAATCTTTGGGCTTCCAACACTTTGGTAAGAAGTTGGGGTGTTGTAACTATTGTAAACAACCTACCTTTCCCATTCTGAGTCTCTGGTTGTAACTTAAACCCATTCACAGTGCTTACCATTTCCCATTCTTTAATTGATATGTTGGCTACAATCTCGCTTGTCAGTCTCTTCTTGAGTTCTTGAAATGACTGTTCACACGCTTCGTTCCATTCAAACTTTACTCCTTTTTGCGTTAGGCGTGTCATTGGCTTGGCTAATTTGGAGAAATCCTGAATGAATCTCCTATAATAACCTGCTAATCCCAAGAAACTACGAATCTCAAACGTATTCTTAGGTTGTTTCCACCCCATTACTGCTTCTACTTTAGCAGGATCCACTGATATCCCTGATTCAGACACAACATGACCTAAGAACTTTACTTCCTTCAGCTAAAATTCACATTTGCTAGCTTTAGCATACAATTGGTTTTCTCTTAGAATTTGCAAAACGGTTCTCAAATGTTGCTCGTGGTCTTCCTCTGATCGTGAGTTTATCAAAATATCGTCAATGAATACTACCACAAATTGGTCCAAATAGGGGGTAAAAATTTTGTTCATTAAACTCATGAATACCCCAGGTGTATTCGTCAAACCAAATGGCATTACCACAAACTCATAGTGGCCATAACGGGTTCGAAACGCAGTTTTGGGTATATCTTATCCTCTAACATGAAGATGGTGATATCCCGACCTAAGGTCAATTTTGGAAAAACATTTTGAACCTCTTATTTGATCGAACAAGTCATCAATTCTGGGTAAAGGATATCGATTTTTAATGGTGGCTCGATTTAGTTGTCGATAATCGATGCACAATCTTAAGGTTCCATCCTTCTTCTATGCGAATAATGCTGGCGCTCTCCAAGGAGACGTACTTGGTCTGATGAACTTTTTATTCAACAGTTCTTGCAACTGCTCCTTCAATTCTCGAAGTTCAGCTGGCGCTAGGGGTGTGCATAATATCGCCGAAACCACCAAAACCGCCAAAACCGCACCGAACCGCACCGCCAAGGCAAATTCATTATTATTTGTCAATCGAACCGCCGGTTTTTGGTAAGAAAAATGGCAAACTCTAGTGACACTTTTATCAATCCGCCGGTTTCTATTTTTCTTCCAAACCGCACCGACCCGCACCGCTATTAAATCATGTTTTATAGGATTCTAAAAATTCTTTTTTACTTAAGTTTGCTTGTTGTTCTATACCTTAGAATATAGTATTACATTACTGCTCGAGGGGAATTTTATGTATTGTATTTGATCATTGTAGCTTCCACGGATGCTTGTAATGAACTGATGGTATAGTCGTTGATATTATCATGTTGTTGCTACACTTGCTGCATCAGAAGAAAGCTTCACAAGATGCTTAACATTACGATATCTCTCGTATTTTTTTTACTCTTTGATTTAAGTTTTGTAATTTGAATTATATTTTTTATAAACTGCCAATCCGCCCGAACCGCCTAGGCAAATCCGCCATTATTTGCCAACCGAACCGCCGATTTTCGATAAGGAAAATGACAAATTCTAGTGACATTTTTATCAATCCGCCACCCACCATACAGTTTCTATTTTTCTCTCAAACCGCACCGACCCGCACCGCGCACACCCCTAGCTGGCGCCATACAATGTGGTGCTATTGAAATCGGCGAAGTCCCAGGTTGAAGGTCAATCGTGAAATCTGCGTCTCATTTTAGGGGTAATCCTGGTAATTCATCAGGGAAAACATCAACGTATTCGCACACCACATGGGGTAATCCTGGATCCTCTCGATTTTCGTCTTCCAAAATTAGGCTCGCCAACCATCCGGTTAGTTGATCATGCCATCGCGACTTGCGACACGTTGAAGTTAGAGAATCTTGTCTATCCCCTTTAAATTGAACTTTCGTGCCGTTAAGGGAGGATGCTGTCACTGTCTTACAGTAACAATCAATAATGGCTCGATGAACTGACAACCAATCAATTCCTAGGATGACGTCAAAATCAGACATATCCATAACTCTTAGATCACAGATCAAATGTGAACTGGAGATTTCTAGCTCGCAAGATTTACATACTAGATTTACTCGGGCTTGACCTCCTAAGGGCGAAGCGACACTCATAGCTATCTCTAGCGTCTCTGGCTCTAGACCCAAACTTGTCACACATGCAGTGGATATAAAAGAATGCGAAGCTCCAGAATCAAACAATACTTTAACCCAAGAATTCATAAGGATTAACATACCTTGAATTACTGATGGGTTATCAACATCTTCTTCTTCTTCTTGGAGAGCATACATTCTCCCTACTGCCTGTTGGTTAGTCTCTCCTGGTTTCTTCCCATTTCCAACTCCTTGTGGTTGTGTTCTTGGTCGGCCTGCATTCCTAGAGGCTTGTGGTTGCCCCTTGTTGGTCTGAGTATTTTGAGTAGGCTTAGAACCTTGCCCAGGTTGGCATTTGTTGTATTGTTGTGCCCCTCGCTGATCCATAAAATACTCCCCACCTTGAGGACACTCACTTCGACGATGCCCCTGCTGACCACATCTGAAACATCTTTCTTTCCACTCATTTGCAAAGTTTCCTCCTTGCTGGTTTCCTCGATTCTGCATCTGTTGCTGTTGCACCCCTCCGGCATAAGGTGCTGGTGCAGGATGGTTTCTGGTGTTGCGGATTGGACCTCCTCCGCGTGGTTGGTTGTTGTTCCTTGATTGTTGATTTTGAGTGCGCTCGGAATCTGCTAACTCTCGTTCCACAATTAAAGCTCGATCCACCATTTGAGCAAAGGTGGAGAGTTGCACTGCGATCAATATTCCTCTAATGTCTGTGTCCAAACCTCATTCAAATCGCCTAACCTTATCCTCTTCATTTGCTACTATGGCTGAAGCATACTGTGAGAGAGCTTCAAAACGGTTCGCATATTGAGCGACTGACATTTTTCCTTGTTTCAGTTAGAGGAACTCTTGAATCATTTCTTGCCTTAGCGAGTTAGGAAAATACTTTTCTATGAACAGATCTTCGAACTGTCTCCAAGTTAATGTCTCTACTTGTCGAGTACTCTTGATCATTTCCCACCAATGATCTGCTTCCCCTTCCATTTGAAATGCCACCATGGTCACTCTATCTTGTTCATTTCGGATGTTGGAAGTATTTAGCAACTTCTTAATTTGTCTTAACCAAGCTTCAGCTTCATGGGGGTTTGGTCCACCAAGGAATTTGTGGGGACGTAGCTTTTCAAATTTTGCTATCATTTCCGATTTGTTTTGATCTTGGTTTCAGGGTGGTATATTGCCTACCCTATCAGCAATCGCGCGTATAATTCAAGCGACATCGCCATCAGACACTCCATCACCATTACCGTTGTTATTGTTTCTTGTTCGTCCAGCCATTCTGCATGATAAGATTTTTTTTTAGTAATTCGTGATTTGTTCATTTATTTATTATCATTATTATTACTATATTTATGTGCAAGGATAGTTTTTTTAAAAAAAAACTTCATTAACTAGATTAGATAAGCTACAATTGGTAGAATACAAATAAAGCAAGGAAAAGATTGAATAGCATACTACGGGCAAAAGATAGCCCCTACAATCCAAGTTAACTCCTACACTCACAATTCTAAACTAGGCAATTTTTACATGTGAGCATACAAAACAATCGGTTAGCCTAGTTTATAGTTCCCTTAAGACCTCTTAAAATAGCCAAGGAAAGTCTTTCCACACGAGGGCTTTCGGCTCCCATGTGGCTTGGAAAAGTCCCAGGAATCGCCACAGCACCCTCACGAAGATAGCAGTTTCGCACACACGATGCCTTAATAGCAGCACCGGCTCCTCCCGATAGATCCTCCAGAGCCTGAAGTCCACTGACCCATCTCTCCTCAAAATTCTGCTTAGGTCGGGCATGATATATTGAAGGCTCCAAAAGTCAAAAAGGTCGCCCACCCTTTAGGTGAAACCATCCGGAAAGGGGCCTAGTTGATATACCTAGGGAGTCTCTTGTCTTAGAATCTGGACAAGTCCGATATAGGTACTCACCCAACTCTCAGTTTTCCAAGTACAACCTCCTAGAGCAGCACCGGCTCCTCCCGATAGGTCCTCCAGTCTCTGAAGTCCACTGACCCATCTCTCCTCACAATTCTGCTTGGGTCGGGCATGATATACTGAAGGCTCCAAAAGTCAAAAAGGTCGCCCACTCTTTCGGTGAAACCGTCCGGAAAGGGGCCTAGTTGATATACCCAGGGAGTCTCTTGTCTTAGAATCTAGACAGGTCCGATATAGGTACTCACCCAACTCTCAGTTTTCCAAGCACAACCTCCTAGGGGATAAAGTCTGACATATACAAAAGAGCCAATCTGCAACCCGTTTCGCACATCCCAACCCTCAAACGTGGCTCCTATATCTCCAGTGTTCTCCTCGGTATTGCCTTCCATAGACTCATCTTCAGTTTCTGACTCAATCACAATAACCTCCGGGGGGTTGTATATTGGCACAACTTCTTCAACTTCTTCAGACTCAGGTTCAGGCTCAAGTTCAGGATCAGGTTCAGGCTCAAGCTCAGGCTCAGATTCATAGTCTTCTATAGGCATCTCCACTTTTTCACTTGGGTCAGATTCTATGTCATAGTTTTCCACCGAATTTTCCTCGTTAGAGTTAATGTCTGATGACCCTGGCATCCTACAAATAAAAACGTTCTAACTTAGTTAAGTCACCGAGAATTACAAATTAACTTAAGGTTTTCTTAATTGTAAAAATAATAAACTACTACCCATGGCCCAAAGGTTCAAACCTAGGCTCTGATACCAAGCTGTGACGTCCCAAATTTTTTTTGAAACTTCATAAGATTTAAATAACGATAACTTGCTAGATAAAGTTTTAACTACTGATTAGGAACTTTTAAGTTCTTACATAGTCAAAGTCCAACAACAAAATAAAATTACAAGTTCACACACAACGTCACAACATAGTTAAATCCTAATACAAAGGATAACAGGATTTTATTTTGATAAAATCTTGACTCTAAGTCAGCCAAGGTTCGATATTGGCAGCAACTCCAATGTCACCCTCAGTCCCTTCTTCGACATAATCTGGCATGAAACGCTAGGGCAATAAAATATATGCCATGAGTTTTGCAACACAGTAAAAAAACATAACAAACCTACCATTCTTTTTAAGAGAAAAATAATAAGATTCTAAACATGAGATAACAATATAATTGTACACATAAATTACGACCATTAGAATAATTTCAGTAATTTTAATAAATTAGGTGACACTCGAAATCTCACCAAAGAGATTTAACTTACCAACCACTAAGCATGGCAACGGTTAATTTGAAACCCTCCCTTGGTCAAATATTTAAGTGTTACCAACCTAAGCATGGCAACGGTTAATTTGAAACCCTCCCTTGGTCAAATATTTAAGTGTTACCAACCGTAACTACCAGGGATGCCCACGTCCGGAGTTATATACCCAAGTAGTGGCATATGTGATCTGCCCCAAGGAAACGATTTGTCAGGGGTATGTAACCTCCCTGTGTGCCACCTGCACATCCACCCTTATTCCAAAACCGAATACCGAAAAGGGTTCAAATAAGTCCCGTGCCATCTTAGAGTTTCGCAACACAATTTACGTGAGAATTCTCAAAACCATGGCTCACCCTGAACAACCGGTATTGACCGTCAACCCTTAATTTCGTACACTCTTTAAAACCAATACTCACCCTAAACAACTGGTATTAACCGTCAATTGTTAACTTTATATATACCATTATTCATTTAGATTAATTCATAGATCAAACCCATAATCTAAAAATTTATCATGAAACTAGACTTCTCAAGTCTCATCTTTGTTAGAAATTACCATATTTGGCTTAGTATAGGATTTTGAATAAATTTTCAAATACATAGTAAAATCTGTCTCATAGTTTCAGATTTAGTTAAAAATTTGTATAAATTCGTAGGAAGCTCAAAATTTGTTGCCAAAATTTTTTGGATAAACTAGACATCCTTATCAACATCTTTGTAGAAGAAATCATCTCGAAATTTTGAGTATAGGATTATCTAAAAATTCGGGTAAACATGCTGGCAGATTCAAAACAGATTATTCTCAACACAGTTTCAGATTTAGTTAAAAATATTTATAAATTCGTAGAAAGCTCAAAAATTGTTTCCAAAATTTATGGATAAACTAGACATCATTATCAACAACTTTGTAGAAGAAATAATCTCAAAATTTTGAGTATAAAATTATCTAAAAATTCGGGTAACATACTGGCAGATTCAAAACAGATTATTCTCAATACAGTTTCAGATTTAGTTAAAAATTTGTATAAATTCGTGGAAAGCTCAAACATTGTTACCAAAATTCTTGGATGAACTAGAAATCATTATTAACAACTTTGTAGAAGAAATCATCTCGAAATTTTGAGTATAAAATTGTCTAAAAATTCAGGCAAACATGCTGGCAGATTCAAAATAGATTATCTTCAACACAATTTCAGATTTTTGTTAAAAATTTGTATAAATTCGTAGGAAGCTCAACAATTGTTACCAAAATTCCTGGATGAACTAGACATCATTATCAACAACTTTGTAGAAGAAATCATCTCGAAATTTTGTGTATAAAATTGTCTAAAAATTCAAGCAAACATGCTGGCAGATTCAACACAGATTATTTTCAACACAGTTTAGACAATGTATCATATGTATACAATCTGAAAATTTCAATTATGTAAAAAAAATGAGAGGATTGAGAGGGTTGAGAGGGTTTTCTTACTTAGTTGTAGGGTTGAAATGGAATAATGAAATGGTAGGACAAAAATATGCAACCTCAACCTCCTCCTCTTCTTCCACAAGAATTCCCTCTATTTGGATGTATATGGTTTATGCTTAGCCCAGAAAATATGAACTTTCTGTGCATGCTACTAGGTGCATTATATAGACTCTCTCTGTGGCTAGCTCTCTCTCTCTCCCTCTCTCTCACACATTCTTTTCATTAATAAAACCATTCTCTTTCTCCAAGTTCTAAGAATTAGGCTTTCTCTAATTTCTTTGCTCACTTTCTCCAAATTCTATGACTTTCCCTAAATCCTAAGAAAAATAATAGTTATGGTTCCCATATCACCGTGCAAACAGCCACGAAATTTATTATTATTATTATTATTATTATTATTATTATTATTATTATTATTATTATTATTATTATTATTATTATTTTTAACAATAATTATTGAACATCCATAACATTTTTATTCTTAATAAGGTCTTTGTTAGTGATAGAATTGGGTTAATTTAAAACTTTTTTTTTTTGTACTATTATATATTTTAGGTAGATTCTGAATACAATTAATTAATTTATTTATTTATTTTCTTTTAAGAATAATTTAAATATGGGTTTTCACACCAGTACCGGAGGTTCTTTTATAGAACTGACAAGTATGACCCTTAATGCCACTGTATTTAATTTGTTAGTGCTAATGAATGTACCATATATGATCAAGCATGAATTCTAATTTTTGTATATGATTCAAACAAGAATACGAATATGAATTCCTTTCTATTTTCTGAATCTGGTGGGACATCATTCATTTAACCCTTTACTCTATTATTATTTACTGGTTTTTCGCTCACTGTTTATATTATGTATGTAGGTAAGTAGGCGAGTGACCAAGCCTAAACTGCTTCCTAGAGAGTTTTGGTGTCAGCTAGTCACTGTACCTCCCGGGGAGGTTCCCGTTAAAGAAGTCAAGTTTTGTAGACCATGTTTAGAGTTTGTCTTGTGAAGAACGTTTTTTTTTTTTTTTGTTTTTGTTCATCCATACACCTTGTACGGTGTTGCAAGACTTGTGTGGATATGACGTCATATATGTATATATTTTATACAAGTTTTAAATTTATGTCCCATGTATGTCAGCACAACTCATTGGACTATATATATTTTGTATATTTGCTTTCACAGCCCCTAATTATATATTATTATGTTCAGTGGCCTTTGGTAATCCAAAGATTACTGGCCGGTTATGACGTTAAACCTACAGGGGCAGGTTTGAGTCGTGATAGAAGCAATGAGGTATGAGACCAGTGAAGTTATTTTCAGAAAGATCTGACACGCTCAATTGTTTTAGTTGGCATAACTAAACTGGAATTTTGCCTTCAAAATTATTAAATTTTAAGAGAAGAATGCTCAACTGAGAAAGGTTTCCAATCTAGCTAGGAATGATTCCACTTAGGTTATTATCACTAATATCTAATGTCACCATGGACAAACTGTTGTAAAACGCAAATGTCAATGGACCTCTTAGATTGTTTTGATTCAAGTGGACATGTCTCATTTGTGATCCGTTGAAGCAAGATGGTATAAAATGAGACAGTTCGTTCTCAAAAAGGTCTAAGAACTCAAGGCTATCAAGTTCACATAACTCTATTGGAATAGGTCCTTCCAAATTATTTGAGAACATGTTAATTCCAAGAAAATGAGACATGTTTCCCATCCATCTCGAAAGTTTTCCAGACATGTGGTTATTGCTGATACTAATTGCCATTAAGTTACAAGAAAAAGACATGCTATTTGAAAATTTCCCCACAAAATGATTGTTGTCCAAATATAAGTAAACCAATGAGGTTAAATTCAAAAACTAAAAAGATACTTGGCCATACAAATTATTGTTTGATAGTTTCAAGAATCCTGAGGTTGGAAAATGCTTTGGTAGCTATCCTGAAAAATTATTGGTAGACAAGTCTAAAAACTCTAAGGAGCGCATGTCTCCTAAAGAAGTAGGAATGTAACCCTTAAATAGATTTCTAGACATGTTTAAATTCAACAAACTGGGAAAGATCAATCCTATATTTGTGGGAATTGGGCCCTCAAGATGATTGTCAAAAATATCAATTGAAGAAATATAGGGATTTGGATAAGATGGTAATACGAAAGGGCCTATGAGGTAACATTTTCTCAGATTAAGAACTTTTAATTGTGTATTGTTTTTTAACAACCAAATTAGGAACATTCCCACCAAGATGCTGTTTGATAGATCAACTATTCTTAAGTCATATTGGTAAAAAAGAAATTGTGGAAGTTTTATATCAAGCTTGTGTTGTTCAAATTTTGAAATTAAATAAATAGATTTATGAAGAAATCAAATTATATATATACTAAGAACACATGCCAATAATTACAACTAAATTTCAACAGAAATACACAAAACAATAAAAGGGTAAAGAGACGAAACCGAAGCCTACACGGAAACAGTTTCCTTAAAACAGATTTCGCCGCCTCACTGGTCGAGTGCTTGAGGAATCCCGGCGTCTGTCTCCCAGGATACGACGGTCAAAACCAGCTAGGGCAGAAGCACTCTCTATCTAGCTTAGCGAACAAAACAGTGGCAGTACTCTCTCACTGTAGGAACTTTCAGGCAAACTGACTTGTGAAATGGAAATAAAAATTTATGTGTTTGAGACTTGACAGGAGGGTCTCAATTTATACATGTATAGGGGAGAGCGGAAGAGCCTCCAGCCTTTATGGCTGTTCATAATGCACCATTAACCCCCCTGAATCCCCCTTTTTTTTTTTTTGAGGGAGAAAGAGAGAGGAAATGAGAGAGGGAAACAGAGAGGGGAGAGAAGAAGAGAGGAGAAGAGAAAGGGAAGGGGAAGAGGGAATAGAGGGGGAATTAAGAGAGAGAGAGGCCCCTCTGCCTCTGCCGATAGCCCGGCCGATCGTCGCAGATCACCCCGCCTCCGCTGCCTCTGCCTCCGTCGCCGATCCCCACGCCTCCGCCCCAGCCCGATTTTGTTTTTTTTTTTCCTGGATCTGAAATGGTTGATGATGAAGATGAATGGTTGATGGCCCCTCCAGTTCTTCTTCTTCCTTCTCTTTTTTTTCTTCTTCTTCTTCCTTTTTCTTTTCTAATTTTCTTCTTCTGAAAAAAAAAAATTGAAACGACGAAAACTACGTCGTTTTGATTTCGGAGGGATTCAGGGACCTCTCTTTCGAGCTACCAATCACGGTGTGCCCTGTGTGGCCCTGGACACTAACCTGGTTCAGCGAGTGGTTTCAAAGAATCTTGGCCTCCCAATTCTTCTAGAAACGGCCCCACTTCACACTCACATAGGTGACTCTACCTGAGTATCCTGCTATACTCAGCTCAATAGCTTAACACACTACAGTCATTAAAAGCTCAGCTTAACCTCTACACTTGCAGGTATCACTGATAGAAGGAATGGCTGGAGGTTTAACCTCCTCAGTGACATACCACCGTTACACGCAATTAGGTTGTCCCATTGAACCTAGATCTTGGGATATCTAGTCAACTAGGTTGGGTTTCCATTCCGGTAACTTCCAAAGGCCTCAACCCCATTCCTTTTGACGACGTTTCGACTAACACTCGATTTAACCCTTTGGTTAGCGGATCCGCAATGTTGTCCTTAGACTTTACATAGTCTATAGAGACAACTCCATTCGAGAGTAGTTGTCGTATGGAATTATGTCTACGACGGATATGTCTAGACTTTCCATTATACATATTACTCTGTGCCCTACCAATTGCAGATTGACAATCACAATGAATACAAATAGCTGGCACAGGTTTAGACCAACGTGGAATATCTTCAATGAAATGGCGAAGCCATTCTGCTTCTTCCGTTGCTTTATCCAAAGCAATAAACTCTGATTCCATCGTTGATCTAGATATACACGTTTGCTTGGAAGATTTCCAAGACACGGTTGCCCCACCAAGAGTGAACACATATCCACTAGTAGACTTTGAGTCCTGTATATCTGATATCCAATTTGCATCACTATAGCCTTCAAGCACTGCTGGATATCGAGTATAATGCAGCCATAATCCGAGTGTTACGTTAATACCTTAACACGCGCACAATACCCTTCCAATAAGAAGCATCGGGATTACTTGTGTATCTACTAAGCCTGCTAACCGAGTAAGCTATATCCGGCCTAGTACAACTCATCAGATACATTAAACTTCCAATACCCGAGAATATTCTAACTGCGAGACACTTTCATTATTATTCTTGGTAAAATGTAGACTTAAGTCTACAGGTGTCGATGACACACTCGTATCTGATCCACTAAACTTCTCGAGTATCTTATCAACATAATGAGATTGAGATAGTACAATTCCGTTAGAGATTCTGGTAATCTTAATTCCCAGAATAACATCTGCAATGCCCATATCCTTCATGTCAAACTTAGAGTTTAACAACTTCTTGGTAGTTTTATCATTTATCGCTACCTATAATGAGCATATCATTAACATATAGACACAAAATGACATAACCTCTGTCAGTGTCTTTGACATAAAACACACTTGTCACATTCGTTGATTCTAACCCATTTGACAACATTGCGTTGTCAAACTTTCATGCCATTGTTTAGGCGCTTGCTTCAAACCATTAAAGATTTGACAAGTTTACAAACTTTCCTCTTTGCCCTGGAGCTGAAAATCCTTCAGGTTGCTCCATGTAGATTTCTTCATTCAAATCTCCATTTAAGAAACTGTCTTTACAATCCATCTGGTGAATTTCTAGATTGCGCAAAGCAGCAATCGCAATCACCATGCGAATGGATGTTATCCTAGTAACAGGTGAGTACGTATCAAAGTAATCTAGGCCTTCTCGTTGCCTGTACCCTTTGATAACGAGCCTCGCCTTATACTTGTCAATAGACCCATCGGCCTTCATTTTTCTTTTAAAAATCCATTTGCAGCCTAAAGGCTTGCAACCTGGAGGTAAACCTACCAACTCCCAGGTGTGGTTCTGTAAGATGGAGTCAATCTCACTTTTGATCGCTTCTTTCCATAATGGACTCTCAGGAGAAGTCACTGCTTCATGGAAAGTTTGAGGTTCGTTCTCAACCATATAAGTTAAGAAGTTTGGACCAAAAGATTTAGATATCCTAGCCCTTTTACTCCTTCTGGGCTCATCTAAAACCTCAATTTGATCATCACCTGAATCATCAATATGATCATCCTCACTCGCAAGCTCATCAAATTTCTCCAAAGACCTTGGAACCCTTTCATGGGTTCAGTAAGGAAAAATGTCTTCAAAGAAACATGCATTCCTTGACTCCATAATGGTATTCCTATGTATGTTTGGAATTTCAGACTTATGTACAAGAAATCGATATGCACTACTATTATGTGCATAACCAATGAATATACAATCCACGGATTTCGGGCCTATCCTAACCCGTTGGGTGTAGAAATTGCCACTTTTGCAAGACACCCCCACATTCGTAAGAATTTATACGAAGGCTTAACGCCTTTCCATAACTCATATGCTGAGCTCTTGGAACAAAACACACTATAGAGTGAGTCTGCCAAGCTGTTGAACACATAGTTCCGGCAAAGATAGTCTGTCTGCTTCCATGTGTCAAGCGCCATGACTTTCTGCCTATCAGGCTCATGCTCTGCCACGGCTGGAGGATCCTCGCTCAAAACCTTTGCAAGGTTTAGCGTGGTCAAGTAGAACAGCATCTTTTGCTGCCATCTCTTGAAGTTCACCCCAGCAAATTTCTCTGAGCGCTCATGATGACTGAGCGGTCCTCCTGGAACAGCCGGAATAACGCCATGGTTGACCACAGAGGTCACAACAGTAAGGGTTGGCAACCCAGTTGCCCCGGGGTTCAGATCCCCACCAACATTAGTAGTAGCAGCAGCATCAGTGATAGTTGCCATTTCGAACAAATAAAACCTCCTTTTTAGCCAAGGCTAAACACTTTGGTTTCTATTCCAGAAAACCAAACCAAAATCCAAACTTACAAGCAATTTAAACTTGCAAACAATTTAAAATTGCTACAACTAAATACATGTATATAAAATGCGTCTAATAAGCAAATAAAACTTGCTACTACAAATTGGTAAACAAACCAACTAAATCTCAAGAAAAACATTTCTGCAAACATAAAGAAAAATAACCAATCCAATTGAGGATTATAAGTAGTCCAAACAATTCCTTTCTACGCTTAGGTATGCCTACAAAGAAAGTTAGTAGAAAACGACAACATAATATAAAGCAATTGTACATACAATCAAATATTATTTAACCTTCTAGCAAATCATAGAATAGCAAAATAACTAAGGAATTAAGATACTATACAAGTTACAAAACCTTATAACTTCTACATTAAATTAAAAAATTAATTGCCATAAATTATATAAGAATTTAATTCACAATAACCATGTAAATAAATATAGGCAAGTTACACAAATTTTATAACTCCAAAGAACTACATTTAATTCAAACTTTAATTCATCCAATTAAATCATACACTATTCATGGAAATAACTTATGTGTATAACTCTAGAAAACTAGAAGCAATTTCACATGAAAATTAGATAGTAAAGCTAGAAGCATGCAAAATCAAAATATACATATGCAACATTAAACAAATAGGATGAAACCAAATAAGTAGCATGCAGTTTATGTAAATAATTTGCATTGTTTATATGTAATAAACTAATAACCAAGCACTTCAAGTATATAACCATTCAACCATTAACATGCAAAAATTCTAAAGATTAAATCATGTAATCTAGTCTAGAAAATAATAAGCATGTAACAAATTAAAAACCTAGAATAGAATAGAATTAGCATGTCAAAATTGCAACATCAATAAAATTCATGCAAATCATAAAAGGGGAATGATGAACCATACTCATAAAATAAGATCAGAGTAATACAATTAAGTATACAAATTATGATAGAGCATTCTAATTAAACTAAACAATTAGAGAATCACATTGCATAATTTACAATAATTGAAATAGGGAGCAATTCCACAACAGTTCCTAGTAACATTATACAAATGTCGACTTGACAGGAAGGTCTCAATTTATACATGTATAAGGGAGAGAGGAAGAGCCTCCAGCCTTTATGGCTGTTCATAATGCACCATTAACCTCTACAATAAAGGCAGGAGTTACAAACTTCATTACCTTTTTTCCATGAAGCTAACTTCATGAGGTAATTTTTCATTCAAATCTCAATGGTTTTTGGCCATTCACAATAGATGGTTGGGACCCACTTTAATTTTTAATTACAGTCACCAAAAAAAAAAAAACCATTTTTCCAACAGCTTGTATGATCCACAATTTGATAAACTGAAAACCTATAGTTGGAACCTAGGAATCCATGTCTGAAACTCAATTTGGCCACTCAATCTATTGTTGTCACTTACAAGTACCTTATGCTTTGAATGGTTAAAAAATGAGACAAATGAGGGTGGGATGTCAAAATGATTATAAGAAATAAAAAGGTATTCAATTGTTGTGAGACTAATAAGTGGAGGCAAGGCAAGATTTCTGATGAACTGATTTGAGAAGAGGTCCAATGATTGCATTGATGTTAAGCGTCCAAAACATGAGGGAAGTGTTCCATTAAAACCATTCTCATTGAGATCTAACTCATGCAGGTTAGAAAGTTCAAACCAACCTGTCAAATAAAAGTGATACTTAGCTTGGATATTTTTCTGAATGGAAATTAGTTAATTGAAGGTACATTCACATGGCAAAAGAATTAATCTAAGGAATATGATCAGTAGTGTGAATACTCGTGAATACCTTCGTCAGGTAGGCTTCCATTAAGCTCAACTCTGCACAATGTCAACACCTTTAGGGAAAACATTACTCTAATGCTATAAAGAAAACTCTTATGCTGTGTTTGGTTGGGGGATTTGGGAAGGGATTTGGAAAGGGAAATGGAAAAGGTAGGTGAAATGTGAATAAATCATGCCTATATTTCACATAATTTCACACACCTTTTCCTTTTCCCTTTCCCTTTCCAAATCCCTCCCCAAATCCCTCAACCAAACACAGCATTAATGAATGAACAATCCAAATACAAGTTTTGTATGTGTTTCAATCCATCTAACCTTGTAAATAGTAGTTACAAAATTACATTCTATGAAGGATGATAACAGAGTGATATGAAAAAAGGGCAATCAATACATGACAACACACATGTTATTTATTCAAATATTGCATCATTGTGGAAATTTGATTTATATTCATGACCCAACACCTCAAGCGATGTAACAAAAGATCTGATGTAATAGAGCTTCCTGCTATTAAGGAAGGAAAATGATGTACTTACTAAAACTTTGTAAATACTTTTTTCTAAAAATTGATGTAACATACAAAAGAATAATTTAAGAATTTGAAAAGGGATTCAGTAAATTAACATGTTTGGAGCCACATTAATTTGTATAAAAAGTTTATAAGTTTTGTTTGTTTGCATAGCATTATTATGTACAAAATCTTCTTTATGAGCATATAAAGGTAGGTTTTATCAAATTTTCACTTTTAATTTTCATATTGTGTAAATTTAGTCAAATTAAGGAATGGACCATTTGCAATTGGACTCTAAACCCTTAATCACTTTGAGTAGAGTATATGGATTATTTTTCCTATTAATTTAATTCCAAGTTCTAAAGGGGAAATGCGACAATATACACTCTTAAAAGGTCTACATTATAAGAAAAATTACAATTTTTATGGTGAAAGTTACGAATTTTTGTGGTGGAATTTATGATTTTTGTGATAAAAGTCATAAATGACAAAATTATGGTGTACATCCTAAGTTATGAATGACAAACTTATACTTTTCATGATCATATTTTCTCATGGTAAAAGTTAAGTTTTTTGTATAAAGTGCATACCAAAGGGGTGCACATAATAACCTTTCCTTTCTAAAGAAACATTCTCCATTGGTGATATGTTGGGTGTGTGGGTGATCTGTTGAAATTTGTTGGTGAACTTTTGAAATTTGTTGGTGAGGAGTGAGAGAGATGTTATTGTTGTTGATGCAACAAATAGTTTTTTTTTTTTTTTTTTTGTTACCCTTTCATTTTTTTTTTTCTTTTTCAACAGATAAAGAGTGCAAAAGGAAATGAAAAGAGAAACTACAAATAAAAATTGGACATACAAGCAAAAAAAATGAATAGATAGTTAAAAAATTTGAAATAATCAAAAAAATTTGGACAGATAGATACAAATTTAAATAGATAGCAAAAAATTTAAATAAATAGATATAAATTTGAATAGATAGTTCAAAATTTTCAACATATAGATAAGGGGTAAAATTGAAAACAAAATCTCTTTCAAAACTAATAAAAGAACTTCTCGCCAAAGTATTTCACAAAAAGTAGACATCTCACAAATAAAAAATATCTACTAAACCTAATGTCTTAAGCAATTGTTAGATTGAACATTTCAACAATTATCTCTTTTTGAAATGGATAAATTAGAAACACTTCTTGAATTTTATTTAAAATATAAATTGCTCCACGTAATTTAGAAAATTACAAATATTTCTTTGGCTTTTTTTTATTTAACAAAATTAACTAAACAAATAAAATTTTTAATTGTTCTCCTATATAATGATAAAATCACTTGAATTATTAATTGAAATAAATTAATAATATCATTACAAACTAGGATAAATTACCAATAAGTTTTTCTTTTGAGACTTATTACTCATTAAGTCCTATTGATAAATTTATCATTCTCTCTTATTTCAATGAATAAATTTACAATGATAAATTTATCAGTTAAGACCTGTACGTAAATAAACCTAATAGAACTGGTTGATAAAATACTCAAAAAAAAATTAATTGATTTAATAAAAAAGACCGCCTATTATGAAACTAAAATAATTAATAGACAAATTCTAATTTATAAAATTATGAAAGACGAATCATATTTTAAGTAAGGCATTGCCTTATTTGTCATAACTTAAAAAGTCAAAAAGTCACTATCTTATCACTTTAAACCCAATCTACATACAATTCATATTTTATAAAAAGTCAAAAAATATACTTATTTAAATTATTTCAAACCACCCTTTAAAATGTACATTTTTATAATTTTATAAATTACATTACTTCTTTATTTTTTATATATCATTGTATAAAAAATTAAAAATATATTCACACCTTCCCATTCCCCTATAAATTTCATGGCTATTTATAATTTACTCTTTAGAAATTTCCCTAATTATTTTTTGATTACCACCCATTTCAAGCGGCAAAGTCATATGGAGACTCGGAACTGACCAGCAGCAAGCAAGCATGACCTGAACTCCCAAAACCCTAAAATTCCGACCAAACCAAACCCCCTCTCTCTAAAAATGCTTCCATAATCTCCTATCCCCATTGTCTCCCGATTCTCCATCATCTCTCTCCAAATAAACACATTCACTCACTCTCTAGAACTATGTCAGTGGAAAGGAAGGAGGAGGAGCAGCAGACTCAGATGATCTCCAGTAGAGGAATTGCCTACTGGACTATGTTTCCGAAGCAGATCTTCCCTACTTGTCTGACTTTAAACCCCGAACCAGCTTACAAACCTGGCAGCTACGAAGACATGCAATCGGAGTTCAGTCCTCTGCTCTTCAGCTCTATGGAGAGCTACCTCACTCCATTCCTCAAGAATTTTGTTTGCGACAGTATTAAGTTTCGGCAGATGAGGAGGGTTATGCATGAATATTTACCCGAAGGCGAACTCACTCGAGTCAGTATACATTATTATTGTTATTATAGCATCTCCATATAACATATATTTTTTAATCATCAAATTTGGTCAAAACCTTGATTCTGTGTATATTCTAACATAGAACTTGTGCATCTCAATGGGCAGTGGTTCGAATTTCCGTACCTGTGTGGGTCTTATTTCCTTTTATTAATTGGGCTTTTTCTTCCACTTTTGGAGTTATTTGTATTTGCTAATACACGTGTTATATTTGATCTTCATTACGCTCAGGTTGGATCGAGCGATGCGGAAAGAAAAGAAATGATTAGAGGTGAGAAAAGAAAAGAAATGATTCTTTTCTCACCAAACCCCTTACGTTGTGTGTGGTTAGAAATTTGGAAAGCATTTATGCGAAAATGTATGTGAAATTAAGCGAAATGTATCACATTTTACCTATCTTTTTCTTTTTCATTTTCAAATCCCTTCCCAAATCCCTAACCAAACACAGCAGTGTCAATGTAAACGGAGTGTGATTGCTTTGATCTTAAGTAATGATTGTTTGGATCGGTAGATGAGAAAAGAAAGAAAATAAGTGGAGTGAGGATACCTGTATCTTTTTATTTTGTTTAATTTGTATTTAAAGGGATAGTTTAGGTATTATATATTTTTTTACTTTTTGAAGCTCAAGCTAGACCTCATATTTCATCTATCCATCCATATATTGTGTATATGCAAAAATTGAATTTATTATTATGTTTTTACTTTTTGAACCTCAAGCTAAACCTCACTCATATTTCATCTGTTTAATTTGATACATATTTAGTTATATTGTTCCATTATTTCCATCTATGAAGAAGCAGAATTAGATGGGTCTTCCTTAGGGGAGTCCTGTAATGGTGATCATTTGGTTACCAGTGGGTCTTTCTTTATGGACAAGTGTACTATCTTTACAGACATGATTATCTTTTTATCGAATTTCCCTGACAATTTTCTTCTGCTATTAGTGTCCATTTCTTGATTGATTTGCACTACGTTTTAACAGGTTCAGGGGCATAAAAGATACAGGCAGAAGATAATATCAAACTATCAGGTATTTATTTTCCATAATTTGAACTACTTTGATGACTTTATAACATTTTTATCTAAAAAGCATTTTGGTTGTCCATATGATAAAATATGATTAGCTTATTAGTTTCACTGTCTGATTAATGTTTAAAGGCTAGAGGAGAAACCTCATGTGTTAAAGCAAGCCTGGACAAACCCCAAAGATAAGGAAATTGAAAAAATTTAGAATCTGTTAAGCTAGAAATCTAGTGGGTAATATACTTGTGATTTTTTTTAATAAGAAAATAATATACTTGAGGATCCATTTATCTCTTCTATTTTTTTAGGCCCTTTTTGGCTGCTGAGACTAAATGGGCGGATATAACACCGGATTAGAAGTGAGGTGGGATTGGGGGGATATATAATCCCTCCATGTGCAATGTTGTTTAGCCAATCCCTTGGCTTGTTTACTATTGAGGCATTAAAGCACTAAAATTCCAACCTTACCCTCACCAAATATTGCAATTCCAAAAATTGCCTCTAGTAATCGGACATCCAAAGCACTAATCTGTTACAAACGTTCATTTGGTTGTTTTGGGAACTAGCTATTTTAGTTAGCTTTTTGAATTTTTACGAAAAGACGTACAGAAAAGTAGAAAGAAGAGTTGACTTTTTGGCTATATTAGGTGATTGCCAAACTTGGCCGTAATATGACCCACAGTCAACCACTACAATTGTTATTTGAATAATTTGCAAAAATATCAATATTTTCTTAACCAGTAGAGCTTTATTAGCCTAAATCTGTTCACAAGCATTCTAGCTACCACCAAATACATAAAAATAGGACTCAATTTGACACTAAATATTATAAAGCTCAAAGTGTGCTCCACGTGAAGCTCCAAATTTGCATTTGTTCTTCTCATATTTTATTTATTTTTTCCTCAGCGGATTACTTGTAAAAACTAAATTGCTTTATTGTTGTATTCATCTCTTTCCTTCTCAGTTGTTTCTTTATCTATGCAGCCTCTACATGGGGAGTTATACACTATGCATGCTGCGAACTTCTTTGTACCCTCGTTTCTCAAGGCAGTCATTGAGAATACGGAGGAGAGTTTCAGAAGTATAATGAGAGAACCCTCTCGGGGAGTTTTTACGTTTGAAATGCTTCAGCCTCGTTTCTGTGAATTGTTGATGTCCGAGGTATCACCTATCTTTGTTTTTGTAATCTAGTATGTTAAATTTTATTCTTGCTTGTAGTTTAGCTTTTTTGTTTTCTTATCAGGTTCTGATTGATTAGGTAGAAAATTTCGAAAGGTGGGTTCATGAAACAAAATTCAGAATCATGCGGCCGAATACAATGAATAAATATGGTGTTGTCCTTGATGACTTTGGCTTGGAAAACATGCTCGAGAAGTTGATGGAAGACTTTATACGCCCTATATCTACAGGTAGTGGGTTGATTAATTTTTAATTTGAAAAGTAGATACTAAGCTGAATGATGTATTAGATATCCTCTAAATCTTTTTATTATTCTTCATCTAATCTAATTTAATCTTTTGCAGTTTTCTTTCCTGAAGTTGGTGGATCTACGCTAGATTCTCATCATGGTTTTGTGGTCGAGTATGGAAAACAGCGGGATCTAAAACTGGGTGGGTGATCTCTTCAACTATCCTTCCTCCATATGATGATTGTTTACACATTTTTACACGTAATGCTCTATTTAAGTAATATTAAGATTATGTTTGCCGTTAATTGGCATAATAGACATACATGTTGTTGAAGTTTCTTTTGTTGAGGCTTTGGTTTGACACCAGTATCATAACTTGAGTTTGCAAAATTCTTTTCTTATTTTAATTTATAATTTTCTGGAATGTAGTGTACTAAGTGTCTATTTTAATTTAACCTTCTTTTGAACTTAAGTAGGATGGAGAATTATATAATTTGATAAATGCTGCAGAACTATCTAACCTGGCATAAATAAAACAGACTATCAGCTTGGATTGCTGCCATTGGATCTGCAACTAAAAAACTGAGTGTGTTTTTTGGAAAGTCACAAATGACTTTTTTGCTTATTTTGTTTTTTGTTTTTTGTTTTTGAGTCATAGAAGCCTGAGGATCTAACACTCAATGCCACCCCTAGTTGAGAATATGAGCTCACCACTGCTCTAAATAGGCCAAAATTATGTATACCCCCTTGGCATGGTAATTATATAAAATAAGTAAATGCCTAGTCCATCGGTGTGATTGGTTCAGGTATAGATTTTTGGTTTCTTGCTTAGGTCAATAGCAAGGGCATAAATGAAATTGACACTAACCTTAAGGACAAGTTCTTTCTCTGCTTGGGACAATGATGCAACCTAGAATTTGCCTGTGTTACCGATGGATGGTCCTCGCAGCTTTCTTCATGTTTTGGACAATGCTTGGTATAGTTTATTAGTTCATCTAGTGCACCAAGCTTTTATAGAACTCTAATTTTTGCCTGATGTGGAGAAATTGGAAATTGTGAAATGATGTGTGCTTTACATGTCATCATGTACACCTACTCATGTCTGGTGACGAGGAACACTTGTTTGATCACACCAAAGAAACTTAAGAGGACCAACAACACTTAATTGTGTGCTTCAGTTTCCTTCTTGACACCCGTGAGAGTAAAATATTCACGTCTCACAAGAGTCAAAGACTCGGAAGTGTAGGTCACACCTCATGACTACTTTCTGCAGGAGTTACACCACCTGTTTACTCACCTAGGCGATGAGGTAGTTGCCTAACATGTACTGTGAGACTGCAGGGTCTTATGGAATAGAGGCTAAAGATGAAGGCTTCGCTACAGTGCTCTACCCCCCCATGGGTCAAGCTACCTTGGGCTAGTCAACTAAGAGAGAGACTTCACCATTGCAATCCCTCGCCAAGAGACAGTTCTAGCAACCTAACAGATTTCCCTACTGTTGCCAGCCTTCTCATACATATAGTTATAGTCTTGTGCTCACCTTCTATGAATAGATGGGCATACTTCTCTTACGTCATGACTACAACACTCAGATTGAGGCTTCTATTTCAAGTTCTGGATCTCTGTACTTTCACAGAGAACTGTATGTAAGTTTTAGATTCTTTCACTCTCTTTCGGCTGGACTGGTACATCTCTCTCCCAGGCCCCCTTGAGTTTCTGGTGCCTCTGGATGAGTTTTTCCACTTCAACAAACCTCCATAATCCTATCTACACTGGGTTCTAGCATCATGATACTTGGTTTGTCCTGTACATTTTGGTTCAAAATGGATAGTGTTTTTGTTTGATGTGCATATTTTCTCGCTATGTTTCTTCAATCTCTATAATTTTATCATCTATATTTACATAAATAGAAAAATATTGTATGCTTCTTTATTTGTGTTTTGTGCTCCATATTCTCAACATGAAAGTAATTGCATTGTTGTTTGGACTTTAGAATCTGAAAATAATTTACCTTTATAGGTTTCCATGTGGATGACTCAGAAGTTACTTTGAATGTTTGCTTGGGCAAGCAATTTTCTGGTGGAGAATTGTTCTTTCGGGGCGTCAGATGTGAAGATCATGTCAATGCAGAAACTCAATCAGAGGTATGTTATCATTAAAAGCAGTGATATTTGACTGCAATTAAGTAAACATCTTTATCAAAAGCTTTTATTTGGTCTGCAGTCATAGAAAGGTCTTCACCCTTCTGGCTTTTGAAACAGGCACAGCCTGCAAGCCAACCTCCTATTTACTCATTTAGTGGTCTTTTTGTTTGTCAATAATAGTCTCATTGACTTGAATTTGTCAAGAAGGCTCACTGTGAGACATTGTACTCTGCAAGATTTTCATCATTTAATAATAACAATAAGAAAACTCCACAAAGATGTTTTTTCTAAATTTTCGAGCCAGTAGGTTTGGCATAACCTAAAAAAGCCAAAAAGTCAAAAAGTCACTATCCTATTTAAGTCACATCATCTTATTTAAATCACATCACCTCTCTAACACATCACATCAAACCAAACCCAAACCCAATCCATATAAGCCAATAAGTCAAAAAGTGCACTTTTTTAGAACATCCCAAACCAACAAATGTTATGCCTTTTGCTTTCTTACTCTTTGTTTCATTTTGTAGTAGGATACTCACAAGGCCATATGTTGCCCTCTGTTGTTTATAAACAAAAGGTGTACCTCCTTATTTTCTCATATACATTTATTTGAACCACAAACTCTTGTAATGTAATTATAATTAGTGAGAATAACAGGTAGGTTGAACCACAAAATACGCTGTTTGAGTACCTTATGGTTCTAGGATTGGAAGGTTGAGGGAAGTAATAATAATGCCCGCGTTTAATGATGGAAAAAAGATGGTTTAAATCTGGTTTTGGTGTTATTAGAAGCTAAGATGCAGAAAAATAACAAGAAGAAGAAAATTCTAGAATTCACTCCTAGGAGCCTTAAGCATCTCACCTGGGGTTTGATTGTGTCACATTTCATAAAGAGCTTCAAAAGTCTGACAATCAAAACATGTTCTCTGTTGAATTAAACTAAATTACATTGCTTTATAGACTTTAAGGAATTTCCTACACTGACTAGGATTAGGACTTCTAAGTACTATTACTACATAGGGGATTAGATTTTTATTTCCAAAAACTTATAAAAGTAAGACTCGAAAAAAACAAACAAACAATTATTTATCTTGACTCCCAAGACTATAGATGGGCAGTACGACCCATGCCTGCAAATTACCAAAATACCCTTATGAAATTCTATCAAACTTGTAAGAAAATAACTAGTTTAATACCCAGCCTAAATAACTATAAATCTATACTCTAAAAAGGCTAAAAACTTTAGTACACATGATTCCAATTGGTCCTGAGTGGATTTGTATTTCAACCAAGCAATTTCCGAACTTTGTCACTTCTTTAATTTCATTGTTCTCAACCTTATTGTTTGCATCACTTATTGGAGTTTATTATTTTCCATTCATAGGAAATCTTAGACTATTCCCATGTTCCGGGACATGCAGTTCTTCATTATGGTTGGCATCGGCATGGTGCGAGACCCATAAAATCTGGGCATAGGATCAACTTACTACTACGGTGCAAAACGTATATTGGTTCCTCACCTTTATTTGCATGCTTGTTGAACATGTGATTCTAATAATAAGAAGTTGCTGCATTTTTTTTTTCTTCTTTTTCATTTGTTACCATTGGCACACAACATAAGTTATTTGAATGTTATCTCAGCTTCTTAGAGGCCAGGCAGCTTTGAATCAAAAAGCTTAGGAGGATCCAATAGGATGCATGGTTACATATTTAGACAAACAAATGTGATGAAAAAAGGCGAAAACGGGGCCATTTGGGGGCAACAATTGGATGCACATGCTAGATATGTAATTATGGTATTTAATCACCATTTCTCATACATTAGGGTTTAAACATTCGGACACTTATTCGGACCCTCTTGCATGATGGT
>NW_021025327.1:1746568-1794391 GCF_004153795.1 Camellia sinensis | reverse complement strand
ACCCCCACTTTCTCTGTTTCCTTTTCTTCCTTTCTCCAAATTCCGGGAATCAGATTTTCGTCGTCTCTCTTCTCTCTCACTTTACTTTTTTCCACCACCACGAACATTGATCATCGCAATTTCCCTAACGCCACATGGGTTTTGTTCCCATCTTTCATAAACCCATCATTCATCCCACTAGAATATATTACAATATATAGATTATATATATACTTTTATATTTAAAAAAAAAAAAAATATAAAAAAAAAAAACAACCTCACACCGAATCTCTCAAATCACCTTTCCACATAATATTGTCTTTGTATATATTTTTTTTATTTTTATTTTATTTTTATTAATTCGTACAACACAACAACACCAAAATTCACACACAAAACATTCCACACACTTGTTTTTCTTCCTGCCGGGGATCGAAACCAGCATGCTGGATGTCCGTATCCGACCATTTTTACACCAAGAAAAAAAAAAAAAAATAAAAAAAAAAAACCAAACAAATCGACACCCAAACAAACAACAAAAGCCACCACATCCACCGACGGGATTTTTCTTCTCTACTCTGCCGCCGGTCTCTTCTTTCTTGCCTCTCATCATTGGGCGGCCTTGCCGGTGTTGCCTCCGTGTTTCCCACTCCACTGGGCATGGACCACTATTCCTTGCTCCTCCACTGCAGGCATATGGCGGCCCTCCAAATCGCGAACATCACGGTGGGGCCTTTCCGCTTCAGCTCCTTGTTTTCTGCCCTTAGCACGCCGCTTCATCTCTGCTCGCGCATCCTGCTATACATGCGTTGCGAGCAGAGCCAGGCTGGGAGTTTAACTGCGTTGCACTCATTTGTCCTACTCTGAGCCGGTGCGACAGATTTGTGAGCCGCCGTCATGGACATCCAACACATGCCTTCAAGTTATACTGAATGGGCTTCCACATCCGGACGTGCACCGCCGATTTTTTGCTCCACAGACCGCATCGGGAGAAGTTCAGCGGAGCCAAAACCACAGAGTGTTTGGTGAGGTTCGACTGGCCACCGGCACCAGTTTCTCTCTCCTGTGGACTCGTTGAGGTCGGGAAAGAGGGTAAGCAGCCCGCGGGAAGACGAAGCCCATTTTTTCGGGCAACAGAAGTGTATAGGAGAGTGTTACAGAGTATCTTCTCAGCAAAGAAACCTTTCTCAGCAAATACGAAGAGTTTTTCAGAGGAGTTTTCGCCAATTGTTTGTCTTCGGCCTCTGCCTCAGCTTCGCATCTTGGGTTTAAAAATAGCCGAAGGCAGCCACTGCGGCATCGCGCGCCTCTTCTCCGCGACAAACTGGCAACGCCTTGTATTGCTTTTCATGGACGCCTTTTTGAGCCTGCGGGCACGCCTTTTGATGAACACGCCTTTTGCAGGTGCGGGCACACCTTTTGCGGGCACGACTTTTTGAAGGGCTCGATATCATACATGCCATGTATTTTTTGGCAGCCTATTACACACTCAACAGTGGTTCTACACCGATTCAGCTTCTATCAATCGCTTTCAACCTCAATAGGTTCTATCTTCAACCTATTTGGTTTTGAGGGGGGTTATCACAGTATCATGTATAGTCGCTCATGGCGCACTCCCTAAGTCGCCTCCTTGGGCTTAACCATCCACAACCTCTACACAACGGTCGACATGACCCATAAACTGTTCTGTCTACACCGGTCGACATGACCCATAAACTGTCTTCTAGCAACGGTCCGTCATGACCCCATTAAACTGTCCCGATCACAGTGCTCTGGCTACAACTCGGTCTCTGATCATGACCCCGTAAACTGTCCTGCTACAATACGGTCCGACATGACCCGGTAAACGTGTTCCCCGACAATTTATTCCGGTTAGCTTTCTCAACACGGTCTGACACGACGACAACAGTTGTCTGCGTACAAAATCGGTCCGACATGCCCTCGTAAATGTCCTGCTACAACGGTCCGACATGACCCGTAAACTGTCCTGCTTACAATTGGTCCAACATGAACCCCGTAAACTGTTCCTGCTACAGTCGGTCCGACATGACCCCGAAACTTCTTTTACAATGTCCGACATGACCGCCGTAAACTGTTCGGTTATGCTTACAACGGTCGACAGCAGCCTCGTAAATGTCTGCTACAACGGTCTGGACACGACCATTACCGTGTCTCCTTACTGTTTATTTATCAGATTTTACTTTCCTGTTTTTGTTACTCTCTTCAAATTCCAGTTGGCTAGTACCTATCCTCCTTGAGTTTGAGGGGGGCTGTTATTATATTGCTAATTGTATACTTTCCTCTTTCACTTTATTCTTCTGGTGATTTTCAATATACTTGGATCCAATGTTATTTCTTCCTCTATAAAGAGAGAGTTGATTTTCTTTGTAAAGATACGCACATACAATAAGAAACACATCAATTTGTAATCATCAACAAATCAATCATAATATCATAATTCATTTTGAAATGAGATTGAAGTTTGTAGTGACTAGAAGATACATCACATAAAAGAAAATCGTATATTAAACAAGTTTGAGTGAGAGATATAATTGGAACTGTCCCACCTCTTAAGACACCTGGTGATCTCTGAAGGGCTGCTTTGGACTGGGAGGGTAAGGAGGATTTTCCTGTAATAAAAAAAAACAGTCATTTTATTATTCAAATTCAGCATAAAGTTATAACAGAAAATAAAGTTTTTATATAGATAAACATAGCATATTAGGACACACAGATAGACACAACTTTTTCAAGTACAACGTAACACCCTCCTGTTTTCAACTTTCACTCACCATCCCAATCCCCATCCCCTCCCCATAATCTTTTCGTTTTTATAGTTGAAAGTAGAATATTTTAATCAAGCTAATCTAATCTTTATATAGAAAATGACTCACAAAAAACAAAGATCAACCAATGGCATTTGTCTTAAAAAAAATAATAAATAATCAAGTGTGTTTGGTTTTAATTTTTTGAGTTCATTTTTAGAAATTAAGTTTTGTTTTTGAGTATTTTTTTTAGTGAATATTTTTAAATTTTAAGCAATTTTTACTTTTTTAGATGCCACTACTAGATGTTCTAAATAGTAAAATATTTGTAAAAAATATTTAAAAAATTAATAATACACAAAATATAAAAATGTATTAATTTTTAATTATTTTTGTATTTAATGAATTTTTTAAAATTTTATTCACAAATATTATACTTTTTAAGTGTATTTATATTATGTGTCAAAATTGAAAAATTGCTTAAAATATTAAAAAATTTAGTAAAAACAAAATACGAAAATAAAAAATATAGAATTTTGAAAGTATTTTCTGAAAACCCAAACCATTGGTACGTTGAATTTGTTGAGGAAAAAAATGCTTAATGTTCACAAGTTATTGAGATTCATCATATATGTCCGCTCATCAAAATGTATCCATGCATAGAATTAGATCTCACTTGATCAAAAACATCTGTAGACCAAACAAAATTTTATGGTTTCTTCTTTTCTTTACAAAAATCATTTGATTTTTGAGGAAATAACAATTTCAAATATAAGACAAACAATTTACAATCAAATCTCAAATGTTGCTTGCCCAAAAAGATTCCACTAATTATTAGCAAATTTTACTCCATTTTCCATTGATACATATTCCTCTTGATTTTTGTTTTGGGTACCATAACAATATTGTACTAGAACATGCCAATCATTCACAACTTTTCTCATCTAATTTGATTCTAAATTTAAACTAAAAAAACTTAATTTAATATAAACTATTTCAACTCAAAAGGTGCAGCTCGAATTGAGAGAGCTGAAGCCTGAATTTGTAAGGCCGAACGTCTTCGGATGACCAGTGAAAGATTGTCTACCGCAATTATCACCATTGTTGACCGCAATGTCAACTCCTGCCAGAGACCACCCGGATGTCCGCCCAAATGACGGCAAAATGAATTCCAAACCATTCGAGCCAACTTCATATTTCGAGCTACCAAGCATTACTCTTTCAACCCTTTCATAAAAATCTTTTTAAAAATTCTCATTTTAGTTGGAGTTGATAAGGGAGCCTAGGATCACAAGTAGGGCTGTTATAGATTGTACAAAATGTCCCATGCCCATCTCCAATCCTTAACCTCATTTTTTCTATATTCAATTTAAGTTGATGACAAAGAGTCAAAAACCACCAATCATTTCATCAAATCAAGGAGAAATATATATTCTTTCATCAAATTGATAATTCATCAAATTCTTTATCAGATTTGATTAGATGAAATTTAAAAAGATCAACCATTAGAGAATGTGATTTTTTTTACCTCTAGAATTCTATGGAAAGGTTTGGAGTTTGAAATTATGAAGAAACATCAATTGCCTGAAACTAACTTGGAAAAGGAAATAAATAAAAACATAAATTGCACGATCACATGCCTGAACTTGTATTGCAGCAACACAGATGTCAAAAAGCTCGTATCATTACAATTGTGAAACATACAAAAGCTTAGCTCCTCCTTATAACAATCTTCAATTTTATCTCATAAACTTTAATATTTTTTTTTTTTTTTTTTTTTGAGAATAGTAAAACTTCATTTATATAAAAGGAACAACATTACAATAACTTCAAGGTACGACATTAAAGAAACATTACGCATCTCATACTTCTTAACACAAAGAAAACAGTTTGAAAGTAAACCCTACTTACTAAACTGACTGATTCTTTGAAACATGACCCCTGCATAATTTTTATAAAAGCAGTTCTCCATCATGACAGTTGCCGTTTAAACCGAGTCAGCATCATCAAAAGAAAGAAAATTGATAGATTAAAATTTATAATTTGTAATGGACCACCATGCTGCCTTAATTCTTATCAATTCAAGAACTTGAAATTGGATCCATCTCACACCAATAGACAACTTCAGACCAGATAATGAGTTGCATCATAACATCAGAGATTGCATTGCACCTATTCCAATGGTCTTCTTTTCCTCCCAAGAACAGATGCTTTCTGAAATCTGGGTCCACCCATTCGCCACTTCTTAAATGCTACCATTGAGGATTGAGCAGCCTCGTACACTTCACAAAGCACAAAAAAACAAATTTAAGCCCTCTTGCACAAATAACAAAGGTGAGATTTGATAATAAATAGATGAAATGTGTTAGATTAGTCTCTCACATTTCGTTTCTTCTATTGTTAGAAGTGTTAAGAATTTAGGAGCCACTGCCAGTGCTGCAGTTTGTGCCTTGATCAGCACTTCCTTGTACCTGGTCTGAAATGCAGCAAGCAGCAAGGTTCCAATGGTTTTATCACCAACTCTGTCCATCACAAAGAAATAGGGTTGGGGCCTGTTTAGTGCAGCTTTTTACAAGCTGAAAGTTAATAATTAGATGTAGAAGTTAAAAGCACTCCTCCAGTTAATTAGAGGCAAAGTTTTGGGGCATGTGAACTGCACATTAGCATTTATGTTTTTTGAACAATTGGGCATAACAACGAAGGGTTTTCAAATTGAAAAGGGTGGTTAAGACGATGATTGCAGACATAAAAATGCCACAAATTGAAAAGTGGAGAATGGGGAGGAGAATATACAAATCACTCTTATAGGCAGCTGGTAAGGTGCACGGTGCACCACTCAATCCCATAGAAGCTTCAAAAGCACTGAATAGTTCTCCATACTAACCGCCATTGCATTTGAATATATACGCTACTAGAGATCTCTTATTCCAACTAAGACTAACTCAGAATTAAAAATTTAAGATCTCTTATTCCAACTAAGACTGACATAGAATTAAAAATTTAAGATTTTAGCTTACAGGCTACAGCCCTATTGAAAGCCAAATAAAGACCATATATGAAGACCCTATTACATATCTTGACTAACATTAAGACCTATGGACCACAAAACTGAAGCCCTTGTCAACAAAAATATTATCACCCTTAATAAAACATAAAAACATAAAATAAATAAATAAAAACTAACCAAAAGCATAAATACCCTAAAAAACATAAAATAAGACTTATAATACGTCTAAAAACTTTATAATGGTTAGGTCTTAATAAGCGCTGCCTCGATATCTTGCCAATTTCCAAATTTTCTGTAAGCTTTACTCTTTCCTGAGCCTGATATGGACAGCAGCAATTGGCTCACAAGATTATAATTGCAAAAGCTATTTTGGATGCAAGTGGTCTCCAGCCTTCTTCCGTATCTCCTCCATCTAGGTTTTCCACAACATGACATTGACAAAGACACAATTTAACTTACACAAATTACTCCCATTGACCATCTTGATAAGGAAGTGATGGTTGGTAGAAGAACACCAATTACCTACTTCCATCTCCATGTACTTCTAGATGTGTTATCTGGCATGATTCCAAGAAGTTAAAACATTCCACCATCATCATGGATTTCCAACTGATATCGTAACCAGGCAACTTCCACTCAAGAACTCAATGTGATAGTACCATCAAATGGTTTAGGGTATTGTGGAAATTTGGTGCACCAATGATCTTGGAGGATCCAAATATACTAAGCTAATTTTCTGTTCTCACAATTGAAAGATCTGGACGAAGAAAATAACGCTAAAATCTTTGAACCACAATTAAAGCAATTAAGGAAAAATAAATAATTTGCAACTTCACTTGGAAGGAGTAGAGGACATTACAGTGTAAATAACTTGCGTCCTAATTCATAGAAGTATGGACATCGATTCCTTAGATCCACATGTGCCGCATCAGCCGCAAGTTCCTCCCTTGTTCTGGCATTGGAAAACAATATGTAAGAGACACATGGAGCAAAGGAAACAAGAGTAATCAAGTCTTTCAATTAAAAACATCATGTCCAACTATTTCAGCATGCCTCTACTTTAGTAGGTTGCACATAAAGGGAATTCACAAGCACATTTTTTCAGTCCCACCAAATTCCAGGTAGGGATTTGGAGAAAGTTGCTTCACCTAACGGGGTTGTAACTACCCAGTCAGTAATGTAACTAGGATAATATAGCATGGACACTGGAGAAAAAAAAAATAGGCCATAAGAGATCCGATATTAACCTAAGAGAGGTTCGAATGCTGCATGTGTACTGTCTAACATGGAAGTGTATAAAATAGGTTATGTCATGCAATCTAGCTCATTAAAATCCTCCATTACTATTTTAAATTGAGCATAAAGGTGTCTGTCAGAGCTATTATGAGCTTTACTTTTGATTGAAACAGTGGGGAAGATTAATGGATACTGCTTGTCTCAGGTGCAGCTCACGAGCAAGCCAAAAAGGAAGCTCTACTTTTGAACCTTGTTCTACCTGACATTGAGAAACACAACCATCAAAGTGGAGTTAGCAACCCACTCCTCCCCTGAAGCTTCTTTAGGATTTGACTTGGTCCAAAATTAGAATTTACCTTATTTGTTTCATCACTAGAATCAAAGAGACCAACTCCATTTGCGGACACTTGGAATACAGCTGGGACAAGCTGTGAGCAAGAACAAACTCGTACAAATATTTGAAAGAGAAATTCAGAAGATATGGAAGTCAAGCCATCCAATTGAGAAGAAATGAGTAATACCTCATCTTCTGCAATAATGTCATCAATGTCATAATATTGTGACATTTCTGATAAAAAGAAACTTTTGTTGCTTTTATAGTCTACCCTGCCTCCTCCAGCACAGTTCACTGAAACAATGAATCTATGTTTTGTTTTTTTGGGATAAATAAACAAACTTTATTAGAAAAACATCAAGATGATGCAAAGAATACAAAAGTCAAGCCTATCAACGGACCAAAAACTAACTAATCAAATCCTCAACAAATCTACAAAAGCCAACACATCCGGATCAACCGTAAGCGTGACCCAACTATGCAGCACAATGAATATATGTTTTTTGGAACCTTATCCATCAAATTTTGACCTTTCTATATCCTGCACATCAATAGAAAAAGAAACAAAATGCTTACACGCACATATAGGACAGTGATGTCAACTGTAAACACCAATGCACAAACAAAATCTCAAAAAAAAAAAGAAAAAAAGAACAAGAGAGTCTAATTGTTATTATTGAACTAGGAATCAGCATTCAACGAAGCATTTATCAATATGAAGATCCAATTTCAAGTTGTTTCATATTTTTTATTCATGTTGAACAAAATTTCAAGTCGTTTGATTGTAGAATTCCTAGCAGGACAATTCTACGTTGAATTCATCCCAGGAATGATGAACAAATTAACGCCTAGGGGGAAAAACCCACATCTAAAATAACAGGGGACATTTATCCTATAAAATTGAAATAAAACAGCAGATCAGTCCAGTTTAATGAGAGACATGAACTTTAGGAATCAGGTTTTTGTATTGCTTCATGTCCTAAGCACCAGTTGCTAAAACCTGATATAATAAACTAATAAATTGGAAATAAAAGAGGTGCACATGTGTTACATGCACACAAATCTATACTTTATAATATATCTCTACAAGTACAAAACATTTTTAGAACATAATTATCCCTAGGTAAAGTAAATAATACTGGTATGCTCGGTAGTTCCAACAAATTGCAGCCAATGAGGATAAAATATTGCTAACAACTATTTTACAATGTCAGATTATCATGAAGCCTATTATTCAATTGCACCTCAAATTGTCAACTCCAAAATTCTTTAAGTTAGTCTAAAATTGTTTGTTTTGACTTTCAATTAAGACAGTTTCACCTAAGAGTACTTGTAAATATTGTTAGTTTCTTGAAACCATGAATTATGTAGTGTTAAAATATCAAAAACCAAGTTAAGGGTCAATGTTTCAATTGTGGGATTGAGCAGAAATAAGCTATCACATCATAATTAAATATAATTACAATAGAAATAATCATTGAAAATTTAATAAAATAAAATATAAGAGCATCCACAGTGGGCTGCCAAAGGGGCTTCCATTGCCAAATTTTGGCAGAGTTGGCAAAAACAGGTCTCCCCTAAACATAAAATAATATTTTTTAACAAAATTCACCCAAAAAAAAACAAAAGAAGACTAAAAACAACAATAATCACAACAATTTCAGTCAGATTTCAAGCAATCTCAACTAATCTCAAGCAAATTTGAAGCAATTCTGCATCATCATAAAGACGATTTCAGAAAAATAAAATACCTGGATTTCAAGATGCGTGATAGATTTCAGCAATCTCAAACTTCTTCGTCTTCTTCATCTGCTTCGTCTTAGGGTTTGTTTGTGCTTCGTCTTCATATTCTCTTCATATTCTCCGTCAGAAAGACGATTTGAAGGAGTAAATTTGAAGGGTTTCGGGTTTCTCAGATGGATCGAAGATAGAGATAGAAAGGGTTTAGGGTTTAAAGAGAGATAGAACAGAAGGAAGAGAGCGAGAGAGAGAGAGAGAGAGAGAGAGAGACCAGTGATGGAAGGGAGAGAGGGAGGGAGGGAGAGAATAATTGCTCATCTCCCTTTTTGGCGCCCAAATCTCAAAGAAATTTGAGATGGGTAATGTTGTAATTTCGCTAGTTTCCTTTATTCCCGGTTTGGGAGCTCTGTTTGGAATTTATTTTTATTTTTTAATATAATTTGACACTTATCAATCCATTTGGAGAATATTATTATACATATTCTTATCATATGCATATATTACGTTATTTTCTTTTTTAATTATAATTAATTTTTTTATTTAACTATAATATTATTTTAAAATTCTTTATTACGATTCATTTGTGTTTGATTATGATTTTTTCTTAATTATAACTTAAAAAATATATAATGATTTAATTTTTTTAGGTAATTATAAGATGCATATGTCTTTCCCCAATCATTTTCATTGCCGTTAACCTATCACTCTCCATTTTCATCCAAATTCATATGTAATCACAATTTTATTTTAGATGAATTAAAAAATGTATTATATACAATTAAATTGTTGTTTGTAATGATTTAAATAAGTTATGGTTTGGCTAGCATTTTGGAATTAAATAATCACAAAAAGACATATTAGGCTATATAAGTCAATAAGACAAAATATTATTTTTACACATAATTATTACACTTTTTTTCTCATAAAAATCAAAAAAAATCCCAAAACAAAAATCAAACAAGGCTAAAAAAACTAGCTAAAGAAGCCCCAACACAAAAAAGTTAGCTAAAAATGCCAATGCCAAACAAACCCTAAATATATTTTTTTAATCTTTTATGAAAAGATGTATAAAATGATGGATAGGTAATTGTTGGCTAGATATTTTGTGCAAACCAATTACAATTTAACACGTGGCAAAATAAGAGCAGTACGGGAAAACTATTCAAATCTTCGATCCTGATCGTACACGTGGTAGTTAGTATTGGTTGTTACGAGATCTGAGTAGCAGTGGATCAGCAGAGAGATACAAAGTGATGTAGCATCATCAGTTACTCACATTTGAATTCAAATTTAAGAGGGAAGCCTAACTACAAGTGATGGCGTAATGGAGCTAATCTTGAGGCAACATGATCAGAGATCATGGAGGAACAGTTCGACGGTTGAAAATACAGTTCAATGGTCATCCTTAAGCAATATAAATAGCAGAGAAGGTCCTAAAAAAAAAACCCCCCAGACTCAGATCCAAAAACCAGTCTTATTCTACTTTATTTAGGTTTATATTTCTTGTTCTTTACATTCCAGTACTTTAAATTCTGCACTGCACTTCATTCATAGGAGTATTTTCAAGTAGATTGTCGCTATAAACCTCTACAAGGCTGAGTTTGAATCATTGTAAGTTTTTCATTCTAATGAAATGCTTCAGTTGTTTTTTATTTGATCGATATTTTGCTTAATTCTCCTAAATCAAGCCACCAGTAAAAGTCCTCTTTATTGAGGCTGAGAGAACTAAAACACAATCGTCTGATAATTGGTTGGCAATTAAATTTCTATAAGGGCTGATTGATCCTTGCTGGCACGCTCGCAATTACAATAATAACCTTCGAAAGCTAAAAAGCCAACATATATTTTTGGCACGCCCAGTGGGACCAAGTGAAATGGCTAGACGTAAGAGATAAGGAGAAAATGAGCGCTTGGAAGAAGGCGTGGAAGGAGAGGTAGAAATACTTAATCCATAGGATAATGTGATAACACATCCTGTGGAAACTCCCATTTTATCAGAACCTATGGTCGAACAGATCAGTACTTCAGAACAAGTACCATATGTTCGTAATATTGGACGAGACTAAGGAATTGGACCATCCACTGTCCCATCTACTCAACCAATGAATCTATGGGGTGGCTTAATAGATGTAATGGGACAGCAATTAATGAACACAATGGAAAGGTGGGCAACATCCTTTTTGGATCGAATGAATAACCACCAGCTAACAAACGTAAGACACATGGAGGAAATTTCGAATGTCCCTCAGCAAAGATTGGTTAGAGATAAACAGCCTATGCAAGTTAATGGACATTCTAATGGTCAAACTAGTAATCAAAACTATGAAAGACCATCACCTCAGTCTTAGTACGAATCTGTTCCAAGGCCTGTAGTATGTCAAAATGTCTCAATACTTAACAGTGAAGCCATGTAATTTGGTGGAACTGGCCCAGTACAAGAAAATGGCGTAAGAATGGTTTCAAATCCCATGTTTGAAGCCATACCTGGCACAAGGGGGTTCACTAATCCCTTATTCGAATTTATACTCGGGGGGTTGGAAGGTTTTCCTACAAATGGAAAAGACACAATACCAGTTCCAGCACCTTTCACAGGTCCTTTCGCAGGACAAATTCAAAGGGGTTACCCACACCCCCAACAGCAACCTGCACCACATGGACAACCAGTCCCATACATACCACCTTATGGACCAAGAGGACCACAAGCACAAGTTTGTCCACCAAATCCTGTGTTTGTTCCTCCAGCAGTGGTTCAGCATGTACAAAATATGGTCCCTAGGGACCAAATTGCTGACATTGTTAGGGAGATGTGTGGACTGATGGCTCGGGGGGTCCAAACTCCTTTATACAGAAAACCATATCCAGAATGGATAGATAGGGTACATGAATACCCAAGAGGTTTCAGGATACCAGATTTTGCCCTTTTCTATGGGAGTGGAAACCAATCAACAGTAGAGCATATTGCTAGGTTTGCTGCTCAATACGGTGAATTTACTAATAATGACTATATGAAGCTAAGACTGTTCCCAAATTCTCTATCTGGAGGAGCATTTGTATGATACATTAACCTTACACCTGGCTCAATCCAAACTTGGCAACAAATAGAAGAGGCATTTCATGACCAATTCTTCTAATCAGAGCCAGAGGTTTCCATGGCAGACCTGGCAAGATTGAGTCAAAGGCCTGAAGAGAAGGCTACTCAGTTTATTGCCAGATTTAAAAGGGCTCGAAATAAATGTAGAGTCATCTTGCCAGAGCCAGAATTCGTAAGATTGACTCAAAATGGCTTAGCATTTAGACTTCAAAAGAAGTTTGACTCAACAGAGTTCAGGGACTTAATAGAACTGACTTACAAAGTATCTAGATATGAAGCATTACTAGAAGAGGAACAAGATCGAAATAATGCATCATACAAGACATACTACAAAGATCCTAACTATGAGATTGATGCAGCAGAGATTGTGGGAAAAGAACCTGTGATCTGTGAAGCATTAATTCATAAGGATACAACAATTGACCAGTAGTTTAAAAATAAAGACCTTCACAGGAAATACTCTTTCGATTTAACTAAGGCAGATGACATTTTTTATTATTTGCTCGCAGCCAACTTCCTTAAGTTACCAAAAGGGGTTAAAATTCCATCTCTTTATGAACTTAAAGAAAAAGTATATTGTAAATGGCATAATTCTTGGTCTCACTCGACTAAAAACTGTGTTGTTTTTCGAGACAGGATCCAAGAACAAATTTGGAAAGGAAGTTTGAAATTCCCAGCCAAAGCTGAAAAGGCCATGGGGATCGACAGTAATCCATTTCCAGAAATTGGAGAGGTGGCAGCCAATGTCATTATGCCAAATTTTCAGAACCTGTCTTTGAAAGAATTGGAAGAAGTCAATGTGCAGATGCATGTGGCCAACCAGACAGCAATCAAGAAAGACACTAGAAATCGACCAGCTATTGGCAGGTTTTCACGCCAGAGGAAGACTCTGAGGAAGAGCACTAGATGACGATTCCTTTAGGAAGCAGCTTAATCGCAGAGGATGTGTCTAGGTACAGACTAAGCTACAGTGTTGAAAGGATTCTGATTGTATCGGGAAGCAATCTAACAAGGATGTGCAGAGACGTCCTAAACCAACCAATGCTTACAATAAAAGGCCATATCCATCTGGTGTCAGGCAGCAGCCATTGAGGGTTGAACCAACAGCTGATAGGATGCATTCCAAAGGCAAGAGGCCTTTACATGAATCCAGGCCAGTTAATTATTACAGAATGGAGAGCAGTCATTCTGAGAGGAGATTGGAGAGAGGTTCAGTTTATGGGATCAAAGCCAGAAATTGGCCTCTTAGACCAGCCTCACGCAGGACAGAAAGTGGACACCTTCATCGAAGGCCTGAGTTAGGCCCAAAGCATGAAGTCAGGACCAAGCAGTGGCCTTCGCAGCTAGCTTCGAAGATGACTTCGAAAGAGGAAAGAAGCAGTTCAACAGCAGGGTCAATAGGTTCGTGGGTACCTGGGGTCCTAGATTGGTTTGTGATTTAGAATAAACCTAGGGGAGTGTTTACCCAAAGAGATGTAATTGGAAACCAAGGCAGGATGGTTAAGCCTCCTTTGGTGGCTCCAAATAATTGGGTGTTGCTTAAGCACCCAAAAACAAAGGAACCAGATATGGTCCCTGTAATTTCTAGATCACAAAGGAGAAAAATTCAGCGTAGGTATACTCAGTACCAGTGAGACCTGAAAGAGAATGGAGAGAGTTCTTCATTGGTACAGACAGAAAGAAAGAAGAATCCAAAGTCCGACCATACTCCAAAACCAACTCTACAAGGCAAAATGGGTTGGAACAGAGAACAGTTGGCCAAAGTTCACTCTGAACTCAAAGCCAGAGAGAAGTCCAATTTAGCGGGATTGGAGAAGGCATTGATGGAAAGTGACAGCGAGGCAGAGACAAAAGTTGGCTTAGGCCAAAAGAAATAAATGGTTAAGGAAGAAATGTTCAAAACCTTCATGGCTGAACAAACATTTCTAGTTGAAAAACCAGTCGTGATAAACCATTCAAAGGATGAAAGTACCAGAGAGCAGCATGGAAGATGCTTTTGAAGTAACTGAACAACGTGGCCAAAAGGAGAAGCAGACACAACCAGCCATCCAATTTGGCTCAGTGACAGTGAACATGGTACACATACTATTGCATGAATTCCAAGCTAGAGATGAGAATCAAGAGGGGCAAGAAATTGACCTAATTCCAATATTTAGCGAAGACTCACAAGTGAGTATGGTGCAAGATAACTCCAGAATGGTTACCCCAATGGAAACTGAATATGAGAGTGAAGAAGTGGTAAGTATTAACCTCTCGTATCCTTTTAAATATCCCTCGAATTCTATGACACAACATGTTAAGCCTTTGTATATTAAGGCCTTCTTCGATGGGATACCGTTGAACTTGGTACGGCTAGTGTTGAGCCGTGGCAAATGTGGTTTGATGGATCAAAAGCCAATGGCCTAACTGGAATTGGTATAGTGATTAAGTCACCACAAGGAATAGAAACCACACATGGCTTCAGAGTGGATGAAACTACTTGTTCTAATAATCAAGCTGAATATGAAGCCTTGATAGTGGGATTGGAAATTCTTATTGGATTACAAGTACATGCAGTTGACATATTTGGAGATTCTCAATTGGTGGTTAACCAAGTGAAATGGATTTTCAAATGTCAAAGTATAAGCATGTTGCCATACTATGTTGTTGCATTACATCTGCTTTCTCAATTTCAAATAGCAAATGTAACTCATGTCCCAAGATTCTTGAATAATAGAGCTAATGATGTGGCTCAGAAAGTTTCGAATTTCAAGAGAAGGGATAATACTCAAAGGGACATAAGCCAAACAACATACCAGAAATCTATACCAGCCTTAAATAAAAAGAATGTGGTCCTGAAAGTCAATCATAATGACTTGCAGGAAGAAGATTGGAGGCATCCAATAATGCAGTACTTGGCTGGCCCATCGTCAAAGGCCAGCAGAAAAATTAAATTGCAATCTATGCAATACATCATATATAACAATGCTCTCTACAAAAGAGGGGGAGATGGTTTATTGCTGGAATGTTTAAGCCCAAAAGAAGCATTAATAGCTATGGCTGAGGTTCATGAAGGCATCTATGGTGCTCATCAGTCTGGTGTGAAAATGAGATGGCTGATTCGAAAGCATTCCTACTATTGGCCAACTATCCTTAAAGACTGCATAGAATATGCATAGGGTTGCCAGGCATGTCAAAAGCATGGCACAATAAGGCATGTGCCCATAACTGACCTGCATGCAGTAGTAAAGCCTTGGCCATTCAGAGAATGGGCCATGGATATGATGGAAAAAATACACCCACCCTCTTCGAAGCATCATTGTTTCATCATAGTGGCCACTGATTACTTCACTAAGTGGGTCAAAGCTAAGCCATACAAGGCTATAGACCAAATTGAGGTCATTGGATTCATCAAGGATTTAATCCATAGGTTTGGCATCCCACAAACTATAACTGTTGATAATGGGACTGTGTTGATGGGAAAGAGGTCTTTTATAGAAGTTGGAATTACCTGTAATCCCACTCCCTAGTTATGCATTAATGCAACGGCCAGCTGAATCACGATAAGTCTCGAGAAGAATACAAAAGGTGTGGAAACAAATCCAGAATGGCATAATTAGTGTTGAAGTATGTGGGCCTATAAGAACTCCCAGAGGTCAAGCACATGAGTACTCCTTATGCCTTGTGTATGGGCACAATGCTGTAATTTGCTGTGAAATAATGTAAGTCTGAGGGTAAGACCAAGAACCATTCTTGACCGAGCAAACCAACAGAGTATGGGCTTTGGAATTAGCAGGAAAATGAAGTCAAATCTGGCATTACATACATCTCTTTCAAAAAGAAGAAAGCAGCCAAAAATAACAATAAGAATTTTCTTGTTTTTGTCAAACACATTGCTCGAGTGAAGGTGATTGGTTGTGAAAAACCTATAACTCCCATACGGATTAAAGCAATAAGTTTAGCAATGGTCACCTCTGGGAGGGGCCATACCAAGTCCATAGAGTCCTTCCTTTTGGAGCATACCATTTGAGAAATTTGAATGGATATGTACATCCCAAAAAGATTAATGGCAGGTATTTGAAGCCTTATTTTCCAACTATATGGGAAACACAAGGAGATAAATAAATGCCAAGTACAAGAACAAAAAAATACTCAAATGATAAATAAGAATTTATTTTTCATAAAGAGTTGAATACATTCTGCCATAAATTGGCCTAAAAATCATTACAATGCCTCAATTGTTCTTTTACAACAGATGTTCTAGTTTTAAAAGATGAAAACAACTGAATGAATGTAGACATTTCTTGCTTTCGATCGGCCAGTCCTTGATTGATAATCAGCAACTTGGTATCAGCTCGGGCTAAGGCCTGGTTGACTACAGATAATTCCTCCTCAAGCTGAGCCTTCCTCTACAGTAGTTGAGTGCGAAATTGGGAGATAGAGGAATGTTGTCCCTTCAGCTCTGATATCTCAGCATGTACTGTTGAAACAAAGTCCTGATCTCTGACCAATTTCTCCTCTGCAGCCTTGGCAGCACAGCAAATATTGATGTAGAAGTCAATAGTAGTTGCTGCCTGAGATAGATGACTTGAGACAGACATGCCGGATTGCTCAACAATTTTGCAACACTGAAGGAAGCCATTCTTTATTATAGGTCTCTCTAGGGTCTCGAAAGGAATCCTCGAAAAAGATATCAATAGTTCCAAGCAGTTGTCCAAATCTATCAGAGGTATAGAAGGCAAACTACTGGAAGAAGGACTCTGAAAAATTTCTAGTAAAGAGTCAGCCAAAACTAATGGCTCAGCTTCATCATTGGCTATTGGACAAGTAGAAGGCATGTCAAAGGGACTGGCTAGTCTCGCTTCAAAGATATCTACCTCAATCGTGGACATGAGGGGTACAGAAAGGGTAATGGTGGAAGGCACAGAGGACTGCATGGGGATAGAAGAAATAAATGGAGCATCTTCAGCAGTCTTTATGGTCCTAGCCACCAGTAGGTCAAGAGAAGAAGGGCTAGAAGTAGGTAAAGGTAATAAACCATGGGTTAGAGAGCTACCAGCACCCTCTGGAGGGAAATCAGCTACCATCAGGGATGGAGCAGCAGGTGGAACTTCTTTAGGAGGAGGGGGAAGAGCAAGGCTCAAAAGAGAAATGAATTGAGGTAGATCCAAAGACAAGTAAGGAAGATATGGATTTAATCCAAAAGAAAGAGATGCAGGAATGATTGGCCTCAAGGAGGATACATTGAATGTAGGCCTAGGAAGTGGAAGCATCATCTGAAGATTCCTCACATTTTGCAACTGTTCAACTTCAACTAGAACTGAGGGAGTCCTCATTGGAAGAATAGGTTCAGTAGTTGTTGCTGCAAAAGAAGAGAAACACCAAGAATAGGCTCAGTAATGTCAAGTCCAACACCAAAATTTGATAAGAGGGAAATAGTAGAGGCTTGAAAGAAGTTACTTGTTTCAAAAGTGATAGCAGCAATGGGAGAGCTTCGAAGAGAGTAGTGCTCAGCAATGTGTTGCCTTCTTGCAGCCTCCCTCTAGATTGCATCAGCAGCAGCAACTTCATCTCTTAAGAATTGCTACTGCCATCTTTTCTCAGCTCTCTCAAAGACAATTGTGGCCTTGGAATGTTCTTGTTCCACTGCCTTAGCAGCCGCCTCATGAATAGGGTCTTCGACGAAGTCAGAAGGAGAGACAGTCGTTTTCCTTCTTTTCCTTATTGGTGCTGGCATTTCCTGTTCTTTCTCAACCTCTCTCTCTCTTCAAGATGGGATTCAGACTCTTCAGGGGCAAGTTCTTTTTCTGCTGCTTTGGTAGCTGTCCCAGGAATAGGGTTTTCGACTGAATCAACAGAAGCGGTAGTCATCTGCTTCCTCTTTTTCCTCTGCAATGGTACCTCCTGTTCTTTCTCAATCTCCTTCTCTTCGGTGTGGGATTCAGATTCTTTAGGAGTAAGTACCAGCTTTCTTTTCTTTTTCTGCTATTGTTTGTCCTTGAGAGCAGCTAGAATTTCAGTCCTCTTAGGAGATTCTTCTTGTGGAGACCCTGCACCAAAATGTATGAGTGTAAAGGAAGCAAACAAAAGAGTCAAAAAGAAAAGTGACCTGAAATTGCTTACCCCTTTTTGAAGCAGCTCTAGTGAGTCTAGCTGGAGGGGGTGAGGCTGCAGGAACAGTTTGGACAACTGTGGAAAGAGAAGGCATGTTCTCAGCTGTTGTTGATTTAGCCCTAGAAGGCACTCCTAACCCTATCAATAAATCGTGAGGGTGAGCTGATAGGCGCATTTCCATGTTGACTGACCACCAGTTTTGGAATCTTTTCAAAACCAAGCCATAGGGAAGAAAGGGGACAAATGTGAACTTATATAATTCTTTCAGCAGTCTGAATGTAGCTGTCTCCAGCTTTGATCTGGGTATTCTCAGGTCTCTGGCTGTAAGATGAACGTTTGAAAGATTGCAAAGTGGAACAGGAATCCCCTGAGTAAACCCAAATTGCCTAGCAAACTGAGAAGGGCAATACACCTCAGCTATACATTTAAGCTCGAGGGTTTAAAGTGCCAATAAACAGCTCACTTGGTAGCAAAATAGAAGCCCACATATCTTTGTGAGGTGAGGTGGAACATTCTTTATCAGCCAAAAAGGTTTGCAGTCAAGCAGGTCCTTTGCTGGCATCAAAGGAACAAAAGAAGGTGGGAGATGGAGAAATAGGGAGTTGTTGAAAAAAAGTGAGGTAATAAGCAAAGGAAGTAGGATAAAGGAAAATCCTAGCATACTTCTCCCCATAAGTGCTAAGGTCCTGAACAAGGAATCTTATGCATTTGGGATACAAATCAGTGAAATAGGCGAAGAGCCAAAGTTGGAGCACCCAAAGGGGACCCCCTTGGCTCACATCGAGAGGTTTCTCACAAAATTGGGAACATGCTCTATAAACATGGCCTAAGAGGTAAGGAGCCAGGGCTATACGTTTTTTCAAAACAAGTGCCTTCGCAAGTGGAGCAAACTCAGGCATAATCCTCTCAGATGATGTACAAAAAAGAAATTTACACAACCAGTACAAAATGAAGGAAAAAAGTTCTCTATACCTCACGGGACCTACCCTTTTATTTTCGGCCTTTACAAAATCACTGTAGGAGGAGTTTAAGGGTGGAAGGGAGAACTTAACAGAGAGGTCTGGATAATTGGGAGTGAAAGGAGAGCCAATGGGTGAAAGCCCTAAAAGATGGCAAATATCCAGAACGGTGGGAGTCATCATGCCACACCGAAATTGGAAAAAATTGAAAGCCATGTTCCAAAAACAAAGAGCAGCAAGAATCAAGAAAGGGTCTTCAGGAATGATAAACCTGGAAAGACGAAGGGCATCGAGAATACAGAGCTCTTGCAGGTCGTCTTCTCGTGCAGGTATAACTCTGTCATACCATTCTTCCCATTCAACTCTCAATGTTGGCCAGCAGCAATGAGGTCGGGTCACCCTTCAATTTCCCCAATCGAGCCCTCCTTCGTAGAGAAGAAAATGATCCTCCAGCCGAGGGTATAAAACTGGAAGTTGAGCAGGAACCTCTCGAAAGATGGAGCCCAAAACGTATTCTTGTTTGTTGCTGTGGCGAGGGATGAAGAGACAGCCATCTATGGCGCTTGACTCACCAGTTGTTAACTTGGCGATCTCTTCATCAATGCATTTTTTCATAGCCATGGTTGGGCTTATACGATCACCAGCAAGCATTTTGAGAGAAGAAGAAGCCATTGGTGACAAGCAGCAAGGAAGAGGCAAGAAAGAGGGGATTAACAGAGGAGAAGGGTTTGTGTGTTGAACGAGCGAGTGATTTCAGAGCACGAAATAAAAGGGTTTTAAAAGCCTTTGTGTCTGGAAAATATATCGCGTAAATTTTTAAGTGCTAAAAGTACGAATACGAAGAGTTTTCTTCAATATTGATACTTTTGGAAGGAAAAACACAGCCTAGATGATAATACCAGCTTCGAAATAAAATATTTGGCTTCGAAACCAGATTTTGGCGCCAAGAGTCAAATAACAACGGCTTCGAAACTACGAAGCCGGCTTCGAAGCACATTCCGTACCTAATGAATGCAAGAATGCTCAAGTATTCATTTACTTCAAAGGGATTAAAGACTTGTTTTAGGTTTCTCAATAAAAGTAATGTTCTTCGAAGCAAGACTTGTGATCCCTTAAGGGTGGGAATTGCTGTTCGAAACATCAAAACCAATAATTGGTTTGTATTCAAGAAAGATGCTTTTTCTAGACTAAAACAGTGCAGCCCTAAAAAGGAGCTTTCATATTTTTTGAAAGTATGAACTGTTATTCTAAAGAAAAAATGGTCAATTTAAAACTAATTGATCATACTGACCATGACCATATGTTGGTTATGATCGAAACAAGCTTTAAGAGGTAGGATTGTTAAATTCGAAGCACCAATTTTAAATAAAAATTTTTTTCTGCTGGCTTTGGTAGTGTCCCCAAGAATGGGTTTCACTGAATCAAGCAGAAGAGATAGTCATTTGCTTTCTCTTTTCTCTGCAATGGTACATCTTGTTCTTTTTCAACCCCCTCTCGGTGTGGATTTCAGATTCTTAAGGAGTAAGTACCTTGTTCTAATAATCAAGCTAAATATGAAGGCTTAATAGTGGGATTAGAAATTCTTATTGGATTACAAGTTCATGCAGTTGACATATTTGGAGATTCTCAATTGGTGGTTAACCAAGTGAAAGGGATTTTCAAATGTCAAAGTATAAGCATGTTGCCATACTATGTTGTTGCATTACATCTGCTTTCTCAATTTCAAATAGCAAATGTAACTCATGTCCCAAGATTCTTGAATAATAGAGCTAATGATGTGGCTAAGAAAGCTTCGAATTTCAAGAGGTGGGATAATACTCAAAGGGACATAAGCCAAACAACATACCAGAAATCTATACCAGCCTTAAATAAAAAGAATGTGGTCCTGGAAGTCAATCATAATGACTTGCAGGAACAAGATTGGAGGCATCCAATAATGCAGTACTTGGCTGGCCCATCGTCAAAGGCCAGCAGAAAAATTAAATTGCAATCTATGCAATACATCATATATAACAATGCTCTCTACAAAAGAAGGGAAGATGGTTTATTGCTGGAATGTTTAAGCCCAAAAGAAGCATTAACAGCTATGGCTGAGGTTCATGAAGGCATCTGTGGTGCCCATCAGCCTGGTGTGAAAATGAGATGGCTGATTCGAAAGCATTCCTACTATTGGCCAACTATCCTTAAAGACTGCATAGAATATGCAAAGGGTTGCCAGGCATGTCAAAAGCATGGCACAATAAGGCATGTGCCCATAACTTACCTGCATGCAGTGGTAAAGCCTTGGCCATTCAGAGGATAGGCCATGGATATGATGGGGAAAATACACCCACTCTCTTCGAAGCGTCATTGTTTCATTTTAGTGGTTACTGATTATTTCACCAAGTGGATCGAAGCTAAGCCATACAAGGCTGTAGATCAGACTGAGGTCATTGGATTCGTCAAGGATTTAATCCATAGGTTTGGCATCCCACAAACTATAACTGTTGATAATGGGACTGTGTTTGATGGGAAAATGGTGAGGTCTTTTATAGTAAAGTTTGGAATTAGCCTTGTTAATTCCACTCCCTATTATGCATAAGCTAACGGCCAGGCTGAATCATCGAATAAGTCCTTGAAGAAAGGAATACAAAAGGTTGTGGAAGACAATCCTAGGGAATGGCATAACTTATTGTTGGATGTATTGTGGGCTTATAGAACTTCCCCAAGGTCAAGCACATGAGTTACTCCTTATGCCTTGGTGTATGGGCACAATGCTGTATTGCCTGTGGAAATTAATGTTAAGTCTTTGAGGGTAAGATGCCAAGACCAGCTTGATCCTGAGCAATACCATCAGAGTATGTGCTTGGAATTAGAAGGAATAGATGAAGTCAGAATTCTGGCATTAAATAGCATTCTCTTTCAAAAGAAGAAAGCAGCCAAAAATTACAATAAGAAAGTCAAACACATTGGCTTCGATGAAGTTGATTTGGTGTGGAAAATCATACTCCCAATAGGGGTTAAAAGCCATAAGTTTGGCAAATGGTCACCTAACTGGGAGGGGCCATACTAAGTCCATAGAGTCCTTCTTTTTGGAGCATACCATTTGAGAAATTTGAATGGATATGTACATCCCAAAAAGATTAATAGCAGGTATTTGAAGCCTTATTTTTCAACTATATGGGAAACACAAGGAGAAGAATAAATGCCAAGTACAAGAACACTAACATACTCAAATGATAAATAAGAATTTATTTTTCATAAAGAGTTGAATACATTCTGCCATAAATTGGCCTAAAAATCATTACAATGCCTCAATTGTTCTTTTACAACAGATGTTCTAGTTTTAAAAGATGAAAACAACTGAATGGCTGTAGACATTTCTTGCTTTCGATCGGCCAGTCCTTGATTGATAATCAGCAACTTGGTATCAGCTCGGGCTAAGGCCTGGTTGACTACAGATAATTCCTCCTCAAGCTGAGCCTTCCTCTACAGTAGTTGAGTGCGAAATTGGGAGATAGAGGAATGTTGTCCCTTCAGCTCTGATATCTTAGCATGTACTGTTGAAACAAAGTCCTGATCTCTGACCAATTTCTCCTCTGCAGCCTTGGCAGCACAGCAAATATTGATGTAGAAGTCAATAGTAGTTGCTGCCTGAGATAGATGACTTGAGACAGACATGCCTGAGATAGATGACTTGAGACAGACTTGTTTCAAAAGTGATAGCAGCAATGGGAGAGCTTCGAAGAGAGTAGTGCTCAGCAATGTGTTGCCTTCTTACAGCCTCCCTCTGGATTGCATCAGCAGCAGCAGCTTCATCTCTTAAGAATTGCTGCTGCCGTCTCTTCTCAGCTCTCTCAAAGACAATTATGGCCCTGGAATGTTCTTGTTCCACTGCCTTAGCAGCCGCCTCATAAATAAGGTCTTCGACGAAGTCAGAAGGAGAGACAGTCGTTTTCCTTCTTTTCCTTATTGGTGCTGGCATTTCCTGTTCTTTCTCAACCTCTTTCTCTTCAAGATAGGATTCAGACTCTTCAGGGGCAAGTTCTTTTTCTGCTGCTTTGGTAGTTGTCCCAAGAATAGGGTTTTCGACTGAATCAGCAGAAGAGATAGTCATTTGCTTTCTCTTTTTCCTCTGCAATGGTACCTCTTGTTCTTTTTCAATCTCCCTCTCTTCGGTGTGGGATTCAGATTCTTTAGGAGTAAGTACCAGCTTTCTTTTCTTTTTCTGCTGTTGTTTGTCCTTGAGAGCAGCTAGAATTTCAGTCCTCTTAGGAGATTCTTCTTGTGGAGACCCTACACCAAAATGTATGAGTGTAAAGGAAGCAAACAAAAGAGTCAAAAAGAAAAGTGACCTGAAATTGCTTACCCCTTTTTGAAGCAGCTCTAATGACTCTAGCTGGAGGGGGTGAGGCTGCAGGAACAGTTTGGACAACTGTGGAAAGAGAAGGCATGTTCTCAGCTGTTGTTGATTTAGCCCTAGAAGGCACTCCTGACCCTATCAGTAAATCGTGAGGGTGCGCTGATAGACGCACTTCCATGTTGACTGACCACCAGTTTTGGAATCTTTTCAAAACCAAGCCATAGGGAAGAAAGGGGACAAATGTGAACTCATATAATTCTTTCAGCAGTCTGAATGTAGCTGTCTCCAGCTTTGATCTGGGTATTCTCAGGTCTCTGGCTGTAAGATGAACGTTTGAAAGATTGCAAAGTGGAACAGGAATCCCCTGAGTAAACCCAAATTGCCTAGCAAACTGAGAAGGGCAATACACCTCAGCTATACATTTAAGCTCGAGGGTTTAAAGTGCCAATAAACAGCTCCCTTGGTAGCAAAATAGAAGCCCACATATCTTTGTGAGGTGAGGTGGAACATTCTTTATTAGCTAAAAAGGTTTGCAGCCAAGCAGGTCCTTTGCTGGCATCAAAGGGACAAAAGAGGGTGGGAGATGGAGAAATAGGGAGTTGTTGAAAAAAAGTGAGGTAATAAGCAAAGGAAGTAGGATAAAGGACAATCCTAGCATACTTCTCCCCATAAGTGCTAGGGTCCTGAACAAGGAATCTTAAGCATTTGGGATACAAATCAGTGAAATAGGCGCAGAGCCAAAGTTGGAGCACCCAAAGGGGACCCCCTTGGCTCACATCGAGAGGTTTCTCACAAAATTAGGAACAGGCTCTATAAACATGGCCTAAGAGGTAAGGAGCCAGGGTTATACGTTTTTTCAAAACAAGTGCCTTCGTAAGTGGAGCAAACTTAGGCATAATCCTCTCAGATGATGTACAAAAAAGAAATTTACACAACCAGTACAAAATGAAGGAAAAAAGTTCTCTATACCTCACGGGACCTACCCTTTTATTTTCGGCCTTTACAAAATCACTGTAGGAGGAGTTTAAGGGTGGAAGGGAGAACTTAACAGAGAGGTCTGGATAATTGGGAGTGAAAGGAGAGCCAAGGGGTGAAAGCCCTAAAAGATGGAAAATATCCAGAACGGTGGAAGCCATCATGCCACACCGAAATTAGAAAAAATTGAAGGCTATGTTCCAAAAACAATGCCACACCGAAACTGAAAAAAAATTGAAAGCCATATTCCAAAAGCAAAGAGCAACAGGAATCAAAAAAGGGTCTTCAGGAATGATGAACCTGGAAAGACGGAGGGCGTCGAGAATACAGAGCTCCTGCAGGTCATCTTCTCGCGCAGGTACAACTTTGTCATACCATTCTTCCCATTCAGCTCTCAATGTCGGCCAGCAGCGATGAGGTCGGGTCACCCTCCAATTTCCCCAGTCGAGCCCTCCTTTGTAGAGAAGAAAGTGGTCCTCCAAGCGAAGGTATAAAGCTAGAAGTTGGGTAGGAGCTTCTCGGAAGATGGGACCCAAAACATATTCTTGCTTGTTGCTGTGGCGAGGAACAAAGAGGCGTCCGTCTATGGCGCTTGACCCATCAGCTGTTAACTTGGCAATCTCTTCATCAATACATCTTTTCAAAGCCATGGTTGGGCTTATACGATCACCAGCAAGCATTTTGAGAGAAGAAGAAGCCATTGGTGACAAGCAGCAAGGAAGAGGCAAGAAAGAGGGGATTAACAGAGGAGAAGGGTTTATGTGTTGAACGAGCAAGTGATTTCAGAGCACGAAATAAAAGGGTTTTAAAAGCCTTTGTGTCTGGAAAATATATCGCGTAAATTTTTAAGTGCTAAAAGTGCAAATACGAAGAGTTTTCTTCAATATTGATACTTTTGGAGGGAAAAACACAGCCTAGATGATAATACCAGCTTCGAAATAAAATATTTGGCTTCGAAACCAGATTTTGGCGCCAAGAGTCAAATAACAACGGCTTCGAAACTACGAAGCCGGCTTCGAAGCACATTCCGTACCTAATGAATGCAAGAATGCTCAAGTATTCATTTACTTCAAAGGGATTAAAGGCCTGTTTTAGGTTTCTCAATAAAAGTAATGTTCTTCGAAGCAAGACTTGTGATCCCTTAAGGGTGGGAATTGCTGTTTGAAACATCAAAACCAATAATTGGTTTGTATTCAAGAAAGATGTTTTTAGACTAAAACAGTGCAGCCCTAAAAAGGAGCTTTCATATTTTTTGAAAGTATGGACTGTTATTCTAAAGAAAAAATGGTCAATTTAAAACTGATTGATCATACTGACCATGATCATATGTTGGTTATGATCGAAACAAGCTTTAAGAGGTAGGATTGTTAAATTCGAAGCACCAATTTTAAATAAAAATCAACAAAAATTGTTAACTATATTCCATAAATTGGACAGGTTCATTGTTGGTTCTTTTAGTGTTTCACTTAAAACAATCGAGTCCAAGTTCGAAGGATAAGCTTGTTCAGTTCGAAGCTCTGAATTTGCTTTTAAAAGACAAATGGAGATAAGATCAAACCATACCAAACAAAGAAAAAGTCTTAGTGTTATTAAAAACCAAAGCAATTACATTGAATGACCCTATTTGGGTACAAACTCAAGCTCATAAAAATAGGGAATGGAATAAATAATAAGATCATGAAATTTAGTCCAACAATGATCAATGAATTTCTGTTCTTTCTTTATTCTATCCTCTATTTCTTCTAACATTGGCTGCATGAGTTGATGTGCTCTCACTTCGTAAAAGAGCTCTTCAGCCTTTATTTCGAATGTTGTTTCTCTCAATCCTTGTTCCAATTCGTCTATTTCTAAGTCATCCCAGTATGCAGAATCTTTGTTCTTGAAATCATTGAATTCTTCAATGAAGTTCTCTGTTTCGTACTGGGCATGAATTCAAAGGGATGGAAATTGGTTTAAAGATTATGTGGTAGCCATAGAGGTCCGATGCTAGTGGAGAAGCAATGGAAGTTGGTCCAAAAACATGTGAAACTCTGCTTGGGCGAGGGGATTAAGGACATGACCCTGAGTCAGAATATCACAAGCCCATCCAAGGTTCTTGAAAAGGACTTCATCCTTAAGAACATTGAATGGCAAGTGAGAAAAAGCCGCGAGCAGAAGTTGAGCTTGCTTCCACTCACCTGGAGTAGGGGAAGGTGGAGGCTTGTAGGGTGAAAAGATCTTATCTGCGGAAAGGGTAAGCCTCAATATCTCTGTCCAGCAAGGATTTAGCGGAGGGGAATGTGTGAATGCTTCTATTTCAGGAGATGGAACAAGGGCATTAATATAATCGAGCCAATCAGAAGAACAAATCTTTGCCTTCTGGGCTAAGAATGATGGATTGTACCCTTGTGCCTTTTCTAAGCGTCGGGCGGCGCGCACTATCTTTATAGGTATGGAGGATGTATACCATGCCACAAGCAGATTCTCCTCCAAATTGCGTCGATGGTCAATGGGCACGTAGGGATAGACCACCGAGCTTCACGTATAAGAAGTGAACTCTAAAGGGTCAGTAAATTCGACAAAGTGATGGTTGATTCGTTCCCTCAAATCACAGGCCTCAGGTTTTGACCAGCTTGTCCAGTTGGAAGCCCCAGAAGAGGAAGAAGTCGCAGCCTTGTCCCATGTAGAGGGTTGTAAAGAAGAACTTCCCATGTCAATATTTGCAACTTTCTGAATCAAAGGATTGAGAGCAGTTTGTTCGTAGTCCAAGGGTGAGTCAGAAGAAGAACTTCCCATGTCCATATTTGTGAGTTTCTGAATCGAATGATTAAGGGCAATATGTTCGAAGTCCAAGGGTTGATAATTTGCAAAGGCATCCATGACCTGAATATAGAAAGGTGGATAAAAGTGGTTAATTAATGCATGGAGGTTCTTTCTAGGAAGAACAACATCGTCATATGACTCTTCGTGTGTTCGATCAATGGAGGAGAAAATTGATTCGACCATAAAATGTATCAGTCTGTTCGAATGCTAAGGTGGTGGGGGTGTTCAAAAGATTGAATGAGAGTTTAATGCAGATAGTAAATGACAGTTGCATTTCTAGGAAAATGCAAAACCCATGCACGTTCTAAGACGTGGGAAAAAGACCTTGATCCACTAATATCACCAAATATTTGGTATATTAGTGCGGGGGGTAATGTTGGCTAAATATTTTGTACAAGCCAATTACAATTCGACGCGTGGCAAAATAAGGGTAGTACAGGAAGACTATTCAAATCTTTCGATCCTGATCGTACACGTGGCAGTTAGTATTGGTTGTTACGAGATCTGAGTAGCAGTGGATCAGCAGAGAGATACAAAGTGATGTGGCATCATCGGTTACTCACATTTGAATTCAAATTTAAGAGGGAAGCTTAACTGCAAGTGATGGCGTAATGGAGCTAATCTTGAGGCAACATGATCAGTGATCATGGAGGAGCAGTTCGACGGTTGGAAATACAGTTCGATGGTCATCCTTAAGCAGTATAAATAGCAAAGAAGGCCCCAGAAAAGAACCCCCCCAGACTCAGATCCAAAAACCAGTCTTATTCTACTTTATTTAGGTTTATATTTCCTGTTCTTTACATTCCAGTACTTTAAATACTGCACTGCACTTCATTCACAGGAGTAGTTTCAAATAGATTGTCGCTGTAAACCTTTACGAGGCTGAGTTTGAATCATTGTAAGTTTTTCATTCTAATGAAATGCTTCAGTTGTTTTTTATTTGATCGATATTTTGCTTAATTCTCCTAAATCAAGCCACCAGTAAAAGTCATCTTCATTGAGGCTGAGAGAACTAAAACACAATCGTCTGATAATTGGTTGGCAATTAAATTTCTGTAAGGACTGATTGATCATTGCTGGCACGCTCGCAATTACAAAAATAACCTTTGAAAGCCAAAAAGCCAACAGTAATATGATTCAAATAAGATAAAAAAGATATGCTAAAATAGATTGTGCCAAATAATCTTTAAATGATCAAAATTGAGTTTTAGAACTGATTAAAAAAATTACTTGTTTTAGAAAGTAGGTTAAAAGCTGTTTTTTGGCATTTTTTTTTATTTCTCTCAAAAAATATATATAAAAAAATAGAGAGGTAATGTGATTCAAAAAAACTAAAATTTTAAAAAAAGGAATTTTAGTCGAATTGCCAAAACAAGCCTTTGACTTATTATTTAAACAAGCTCTTTAATAATAAAAGGGTAAATTACATTTACACCTTCTGAGATTTGGATTTAATACATATTATCTCTTGACATTTGAGAAATTATACTAACCCTTTATCAATGTAACTATTTAGACATAATGAAAATATTGAACTCATGCATTATCTCTTTTCTTGCTTTGCTTTATTTCATCTGTTTTTTTGCCTTTCCTTGACTTTACTTTTGTTTTTTTCAATGTGATTTCCTATTTTTTTTCTATTAAAAATTGTTACCTTTTATATAAGTAAGGAGTCTGTGAAATGAGACTATTAATCACATGGGTGTAAATGTAATTTTCAAAACGTCAAGATTGGAATGTAATTAGACCAAACTTCAAGGGATGTTAGTGTAATTTACCCATAATAAAAACAGTCAAAATAATAGTCAATAACATAAGCATGTCGTTGTTATAGTAATGCTACAGGCCCCAAGTAGATGACCGAACAAATGACCAAAAATCTAGCTAGCTTGCCACCTAAGGTTAGTGAGTCCCACCACTAAACAACTCTCTATCTCTCGCTAGACAACAACACATGATTTGCAAAAAGAAATAAAAATCATTTTTTTGTAAAGTACAAGAGTTTATTGAGTCCATTAGAAGCTGAATAGTCATCATAGAAGAAAAGAAATTAAAAAATCTTCGTCAAAGAAAAGTAAGTTGCGTGGAAAAGAGAGGGTTGATCAAGTAAGTTTTTAATTTATGAGATCTAATTTTTTTGTATGGTCTAACTTGTTAAAATTATAAATTTTTTGAAAGCCTTTTATTTCTAATTTTTGCAAGGATTATATATTTTGAGGTTTTTTTTTTTTTTTTTGATTGATTGAACAATGAATTTTGTTTTTATATTTTTTTTATTGAGAAATTCATACTCTAACATTGTGTTTAGATCAAAGATTTGAGTCAGATTTGAAAGAAAAAAAAAATGTGTCCCACCTTTTTATTTTTCATTTTCAAATCCCTAATGATATGGTTGGTTCATAAATTTCGATAAAGATTTAGAAAAGAAAATGAAAAGATGGGTAAAACATAAATGGAATGTATTTATATTGCATCTATTTATTTTATTTTATTTTTAAAATTTTTACTCAAATCCATAAACCAAACAAGCCAAATGTTTGTTAAAAGTCTTAAAAGAAAAGAAAATGTTGAAACAGTGAACTGAATTATTGTGTTGTGCTCTCTTTTCCAATCTATATGTTATTTGTGTTGCTCTGCCTCAATTTTTTTTTTTAATTTTTAAATATGTGAGGCCTTAATATCAATTGATGGAATTGGGATATACTTCTTTTTGCACTCTTCTGTTTTACATAAATAAAATCTTTATTTTAACTTTAATATTTGTCAAAAGTCTTGGAAGATTATTTTTTGGTTTGAGAGATTTGTACTAAATAATAATGCACTATTTCTGTTCAATTTTGGTGGGTTAAATGTTTGTCAAATTTTAGAATGATGTTTATAATTCTTTGTTATATTTGAATAGGATGGAAAATAGAGTAATAAATGATTATAGCAACATAGAACGTAATTGTGACAACCGTCTTCTTGATTAAGAAAATTAATTAGATTGATTACGTGCTTAATGTTAATTGTGTAATTGGGTGGTATTACGTGTTATTGTTATGCCATGTGACTATTTGAAATGTGTTATTGTGGACAGATAGGTTAGAGTGAATATTAAACCTGTCTGATTCGTTAATTTTAACAAGTTACAATTAAATCATAAAATAGGAATTAGAGCCTAAATCCGCATTGGTATAATCTAATTTAGTGTAAGTGAAATTTTGCATCATAAGTTGCCTTATTTGTGTTTATATCTATTTGACGTAGAAAGATCTGTTCATGTTTCGTTTCGGTTTGCGAATTGAAGGCCTTATCGGCATCCGATTCAGAAATTGACTTGGGATATGTATTATTTAGAATTTTTAGAAATTTATGGTAGGTTCGATTTAAATTCGATTCGGAACGAAATAATTAGAATAATTAATGTCCATTTGATTAGTTTTAACAAATCACCACTAATCAAGCCCATATAAGGCCACTATATGTGCCACTACTCATCCTTTCTCTTCGTTACATCTTTGAGTCACACAAACAAGTGAGAGAGAGAGAGTGTGTGTGTGAAGAGGAGCTAGGGCCAATTTTGGAGAATTGAAATCAATAAGAGAGATTTGCTAGAGTTGGTTGAAGAATTGAAGAAAATTGAAACATCTACACTCCTACACTTGTGAATTGAAAACTTGAGGTGAGAATTCAACTCATACACTAAATGTTTGACTCAGTAGGAGGATGAATTCAAGAGGGTTGAAGAGTTAGATAAAAGAATTAAGCTTAAATGATGAATTTGAGCATGAATCATGCATTGCATGCATCTTTCATAAAAATTGGGTTTGAATTTCCATTTGAATCTCACATGCATGGAGTTGTATTTGATAAATGTTGAGAGACTTACATGACTATGTATATATCATCTCATTTGTTCATAATTTGTGGAGTTTGAACTCAATTCAATGAATGCATGTGTCATACATAAAGTTTAAAGATTAGCTTGAATAATTAGCATGACTTTGGGCCTTGATTTCATGAAGTGATCTTTAATTCTCCATGTTTTCCAAGTTTAGATATGTTTTCTCAAGCTTTTGGCCCAAAAGAACATGCTTTGTGGCTTTGAATTTGAGTTATGGGCTTAGGAGTGCAATCTGGAAATTTCAAAATTTGCACCCTTCGCTTGAGCAACAGAACCTGCGCTCGAGTGACCACCTGTGATCTTGTGCTTTCGCTCGAACGACCAGAAGTTTGCTCAAGCATGAAATGAATGCTCCCAGAAGTGCTCATGTTTTGCAGTCCGCTCGAGTGACAAGAGTTGCACTCGAGCGAAGACCTGAGTCTTACGCTCAAGCGAGCGTCGAGCGGGTATCGAGTGAAAAAATCATGCAACCAGCACTTTTTCAAAGTGTGTAGACCGCTTGAGCGACCATTCACATTTTGCATGTCTGCTCGAGCGAAGAAAGCTACGCTCGAGCGGGAACTCTGTTTTCAGAAATTTAACCAAGTGTTTTTCAATGCATTTTGGCATCCTCATTGCATCCTAAGCATTCCTAGGCCAAGATTAGGTCACCATAATGGGGATAAAGGATAGAAACACACAAAAAACAAAGTGAAATAAGTTACGTACTATCTGAGCATATGCTTTAACTATATATTATTATGTGTTTATGTAGGTCACGCGCCATAAGATAGTTGAATCGCCTACTCAATCTATTTGCCTGGGAATCAACTGTGAGTAACAATGTTGTAAAGCTATGTTCAATTATAATTATTTTCTGAACGATTGAATGTACTGTTTTTTGAAAGGACATTATTTACCGAATGAATGTTTGTCCTATTTTATGAACTGTACTCGTGGCATCCATAGCAACTGATTGTTACTGCTACTGCTACTGCAACTGTTACTGTTGTTGCTGCTATTACAGAGATCTCTGTCAGTTCCAATCCTTGGAACTACTGTTACTGTATTAATGGCCATCAATTGACTGTCCGGTCTATCAAGACCGCCTATACTGTTTTGCTATTGGATGTATCATGTGTGACTACTGTGATTACTAAATAACTGATATGCCATGAAATATGATGCATTGATTGAATAACTGATCTACAGTGCAATTAACTGTTTTTAATTACTAAAAGAGCACTCATTCTTATCCTTTTTACACATTTGTTATTCACTGGGCTTTAGCTCATAGTTTACTATATATATATAGGTGGTCAGGCACCGGAGTAAAGTTAGCAGCATTGACCTAAACCCGTTTTGTCAAGCCAACCTATTGTGCCTCACTGCAAGGTTCCGAACTGTTAATGTCAAGGCTTGTTTTTTAGTGCTCTCTTATGAAGTCAAGTGAATATTGTATAAATCATTTTGGCTTTGGGATTTAATTCCCTAACGTCTATTTTATTTTGTATATAAAAATCTTATGGACTTAAGTGTTTGTACACATATCAGTATATGAAACTTGTGCTACTCATTCAAGTCCTTACAACTCATTGGACGTTATATTTTATTATTTACAAGCTTCCACCAGCCCCTATTATTGCATTATTGTTAAACAGGCCTTTGGTAATCTCGGATTACTGGCCAGTCATGATGCTAAACCTATAGGGAAGGGTTTGGGTTGTGACTGAGTAGTAACAGAGCACGAGTTATACCGCACACACATGTCCAAATGAGCTATAGGATGTCCTAGAAAAGCAATTAGGGCATTGTATGAGCATAAACATGTGTGTGTGAACATGTTATGTATAAAAGTACTGACATGAATAAGTAAGCCATCTTTCCTATGTTTATTATTATCATGTTCTATATAGTGCGATGGAGAATGTAAGGAATATAGATGAAACTGAATCATCCGAAACAAGAATTGCCCGATTGGAAAGAATGGTTGAATTATTGATTGAGGCTTTAAGACAACCACAGAATCAACAGCTCTCACCTCCTCCTCCGCCACCGATGCAGCTAGAACCAAATGCCAATGAAGATGTTATTGCTTTAACACAAAAGTTTAACAAAATGAAGCCACCAACATTCCAGGGAGGTCTTGAGCCATTGAAGGCCGAAGCGTGGATCTTAAAGACTGAAAAATTGTTCGAAGTGTTTCCATGTTCAGAGGCGCATAAAGTGTTGTTACTTAATTTTACCCTACAAGAAGAAGCCAGACAGTAGTGGATGCTCGTTTGCGATACAAACAATGTCATGACATGGGCTCAGTTCAAAGAGGCTTTTTATGATAAATATTTTCCTTAGTGTGTCCGAGACCGTAAAGTATCTGAATTTGAGCAATTGAAACAGGGTACCATGTCAGTAGCCAAATATGAATCTAAGTTCACCGAGCTTGCCCGATATGCACCATACATGGTAGATACTGACTATAAAAAGGCTAGAAAATTTGAGGGTGGACTTAATCTGGAGATACTTGATCGGATCAATGTCTTGAAATTACTTAAGTATGTGGATGTTCTTGACTGAGCTATCATAACTGAGGCAAATGTAGCAGCGTTAAAATAGGCCAAATGGCGGTGCAAAAGGCAAAGTTTTAATTCCAAAAAGGGCCAGAGCAACTCATGGAATAAAAAGCAAAATACAGGGTCAACCAGTAGTTCCAGCCAGGGGAAAAATTCTATACCACCTTGTCTAGAATGTGGCAGGGGACATAAAGGGGTTTGTTACAAAATATCTGCGGCATGTTACAGGTGTGGCAAGGTAGGCCACATGGTCAGAGATTATCCTCTCACATCTTAAGGCACTAGCAAACCCATAGCAAGTGCTGCAACATCAACTGTTACACCAAAACCCAATTCCAAAGCTACCGGGAGAGAACCTTTGAGGCAAGGGCGGGTGTTTGTACTTGTGCCAAGAAATGTGCAGAATATTGAGATAGTTGTGTCAGATATACTTTCAATTTGTGCTCAAAATGCCTATATTCTGATTGATTCGAGGTCTACACACTTATTTGTCTCGCATGCTTTTTCACAAAAATTAAATAGGCCATTGGAACCCATGAACTATTTATTAGCTATATTTTCACCCGTTGGGGGGTCTATGACTTGTGCTTATGTGTATCCTACAAGTGAGATTGTTATTGGAGATGTGCTTTTATATGTTGATTTACTGCCTCTGAATCTTGCTCATTTTGATGTAATTTTGGGAATGGATTGGTTAACAAAATATCATGCCTCCATTGATTGTGTAACAAAACAAATTGTGTTTTGTCCACCCGGATTGCCCAAATTTATATTCAACGGAATTGGCGTAGTACCTCCCCCATATTTGGTTTTATCTATGAAAGCCTACAAATTGATTAAAAAGGGTTGTAAATGGTATTTATGTTGTGTATTGGCTGTGTCTGTTGATACTAAAGCTAATGTGGACAATACTCTTATAGTCAGAGAATTCCCAGATGTTTTTCTATATGATTTTCCAGGGGGATCTAATTGACAGGGAAATTGAGTTTACTATCGAGATGATACCGGGCACATAGCCAATTTCCAAAGCTCTATATAGAATGACACCTACTGAATTGAAAGAATTGAAAATCCAGTTGCAGGAGTTGTTGGACAAAAAATTTATCAAGCCTAGTACATCACTGTGGGGCGCTCCAGTTTTATTTGTAAATAAGAAGGATGGTTCATTGAGACTTTGTATCGACTATCGTGATTTGAATAAAGTGACAGTGAAAAGCAAGTACCCGTTGCTAGGGGTGAGCAGCGGATATACCGATCCGCCAAAACCGACCGAACCAAACCGATCCGCCGCATTTTGGACGGATGCGTGATGACGAGCATTAGCTATATTTTCACCCGTTGGGGGGTCTATGACTTGTGCTTATGTGTATCCTACAAGTGAGATTGTTATTGGAGATGTGCTTTTATATGTTGATTTACTGCCTCTGAATCTTGCTCATTTTGATGTAATTTTGGGAATGGATTGGTTAACAAAATATCATGCCTCCATTGATTGTGTAACAAAACAAATTGTGTTTTGTCCACCCGGATTGCCCAAATTTATATTCAACGGAATTGGCGTAGTACCTCCCCCATATTTGGTTTTATCTATGAAAGCCTACAAATTGATTAAAAAGGGTTGTAAATGGTATTTATGTTGTGTATTGGTTGTGTCTGTTGATACTAAAGCTAATGTGGACAATACTCTTATAGTCAGAGAATTCCCAGATGTTTTTCTATATGATTTGCCAGGGGGATCTAATTGACAGGGAAATTGAGTTTACTATCGAGATGATACCGGGCACATAGCCAATTTCCAAAGCTCTATATAGAATAACACCTACTGAATTGAAAGAATTGAAAATCCAGTTGCAGGAGTTGTTGGACAAAAAATTTATCAGGCCTAGTACATCACTGTGGGGCGCTCCAGTTTTATTTGTAAATAAGAAGGATGGTTCATTGAGACTTTGTATCGACTATCGTGAGTTGAATAAAGTGACAGTGAAAAATAAGTACCCGTTGCCTCGCATTGATGACTTATTCGACTAGCTGCAGGGTGCTCAAGTCTTCTCCAAGATTGACCTCAGATCCGGATACCACCAATTGAAAGTCATAGCTGAGGACATTGAAAAGACTACGTTCCGAGCAAGGTACAGACATTATGAATTTCTTGTTATGCCTTTCGGAGTTACTAATGCGCCTGTTGCATTTATAGATCTCATGAACAGAATTTTCAAGCCATTTCTCAATGAATTTGTGGTTGTTTTTATAGATGACATCTTAGTTTATTCCAAAAGTAAGGAAGAACACAAACACCACTTGAGAATTGCTTTGCAAACCTTGAGAGAGAAGAAATTATATGCAAAACTGACAAAGTGTGAATTCTAGCTTGATAATGTTATGTTTTTAGGGCATGTGATTAGTAAAGATGGTATTTCAGTTGACCCACAAAAGATAGAAGCGGTAGTGGATTGGCCTAGACCGACTAATGTTACCGAAGTCCGAAGCTTCTTGGGTTTGGCCAGATACTACCAAAGATTTGTGAAAGACTTCTCCAAAATTACTTTGCCTTTGACTTAGTTGACTAAAAAAGGAGTATTGTTTGACTAGACCGATCAGAGAGAGTCAGCCGTTTAAGAATTAATGACTCGATTTGTGATTGCATTGATTCTCACCTTACCCTCAGGCACGAATGGATTTACTATTTTTAGTGATGCTTCTTATAAGGGTTTGGGGTGTGTATTGATGTAGAATGGGAAAGTGATAGCATATGCTTCCCGACAACTAATGATTTGGAGCTTGTCGCAGTAGTATTTGCACTGAAGATTTGGCGCCACTACTTGTATGGGGCAGCATGTGAGGTGTATACAGGCCACAAGAGCTTAAAATATTTCTTTACCCAGAAAGAGTTGAACATGAGACAACGGAGATGGCTGGAATTGATAAAAGATTATGATATGCAAATCTTGTACCATCCAGGGAAAACTAACACTGTTGCTGATGCACTTAGCCAGAAGTCCATTGGGAATTTGGCTTGTTTACTTATCGGGAAAAAGGAACTACTACAAGATCATGAAAAATTTGGAGTTGATATTGTTTTGCGTGAGCAATGAGGGACTTTAGCTGCTATCACTGCCCAACCAGCATTTATCAAGGAAATTAAAGAGAAACAGCAACAAGATGAATTTTTGAAGAAGATCATTGATGAACGAGAATCCAAATCAAGACCAGACTTTGTTTTTGAAAATGATGTGTTGAAATTCCAAAGTAGATTGTGTGTACCGAATAATGTTGACTTGAAAAAGCGAGTTCTACAGGAAGCTCACAGTTCAAAATTTTCTATCCACCTGGGTAATACGAAAATGTACCAAGACTTGAAGCTTAATTTTTGGTGGCCAGGAATGAAAAAGGAAATTGCAGAATTTGTGTTTAAGTGTTTACACTGCCAACAAGTCAAAGCCAAACATCAATGACTCGCGAGATTGCTTCAACCACTACCAATATCGGAGTAGAAATGAGAGCACATTACCTCGCTCCAATAAAGGTATGGATTCAATTTGGGTAATTGTCGATCGTTTGACTAAATCTGCACACTTTTTACCTGTTGTAGACACCCCATTTTGACCGACCCTAAGACTTGGGCGCTTTCTTTTGATTACCCGATGATGACAATCAGAATGTCTTCTCCAGCAGTCCTCAACAAGAAAAATAGAATTTGAGCTTTAATCTCAACCTTCACACATTTATGGCCAAATTGTTTTAGACCTTAAAACCCTCTTTTCAAAATATTTTTTCAAATGTTTCTACGATATTCCGAGGCTCCCATTTCAATTGAAATATTGCATTTTTCTGTAAACCATGTAAGGACAAAGTAGAAATAAATGGAAGGGAGGTGAACTCTTTAAAATAAAAAATATATTTAAAAACATCTTCTTTATAGGTTTGGACGGGTTTGGATTTGAAGGAAACATAAGGGATGGAAGAAAACTGGTTTAGGAAAATGATGAGCATCAAATTGTTAAGAAGGAAATGAACAGCCTTCACTAAATTAGGCATATCTTTTTGTACACTTGAATTTTAAATGTGAGGCCACTGCCATTGGAAAGGAGACTACTGGGACTTTAATTTAGACCAAAGAATCACCTAAAACCAAGTCTAGATAAGAGAGATATGCCCATTTGAAGTTGGGCTTAAGAACAGATTTTGTTGACTTGGCCCGAGGGAAATGAATAGCCTTCACTAAATTAGGCATATCTCTTTGTACACTTAGAATTTAGATATGAGGCCACCACCATTGGAAAGTAGACTTATGGGGTTTCAATTTAGACTCAAGAACCACCTAAAACTAAGTCCATATAAGGGAGATATGCCTATTTGAAGTTAGGCTTAATAGTAGATTTTGTTGACTCGGCCCAAAACAACAACAACCCATTTTTCTTGGTTTTGGTTTGGTTGGGACACCCCATTTACCTATTTTCTTATCCATTCAAGTGCACCCACTCATCCTTCATTATACCAGATCATCCCCTATTGTCAAAAAGAGGTTTCGTTTGCATTCATAAAGGAGTATCCCATGTAACCACCTTGAAAACTTGCCCTCCTATCACATTCTTGTCTCTCACTTTGTCTCCCACCTTCTTTTTGACCTTTACTCTCCCTCATTGCCTATATAGAATGATCATATTATACGAGAGAGATAGGACCACGAAATTGAAGAGAAAATGGTGAAAAAAAAGAGAGAAAAATTGAGTTTTTGATCCAACAATACTCCCATCTTCTATATACACCCCATATCTTCCAGAAAAATGGAAATTCCATCTTTCCTACACCCAAAACTCCTCCAAAAATTCTGAAATAGCTAAATTTCAGCAGTGATTGATCAAAGGAAATAGTGAGTGTTGTTGAAAGTGAGAAAAAAATAAGAGAGTTAGCCACTTTTCCAGCATACATACCCAGACTTCCATTCTAGTTTCAAATTGAGGAATGAGAACACACTTCCTAAACTTGAGGGCGATCAAGAGGAAGTTTGGAAATCAAGAAGTTTAATTTTTCTTTGAAAGATGAATTTCTAGTCTTTCATTTTCTTATATTTTCTATCTCATATTATTTTCTTGATTTTTATTTCATAGTGTTTTGTTATAATCCAAGTGGTTTGTTTATCTCATATTTATTTTCTTACTTTATATTTCATAGTGTGTTGTTGTAACCTAAGTGGTTTGTTTAGCTCACAATTATTTATTTATTTATTTATTTTTATTCACTTACTTTAATTTCATATTAGTTTTGTTATAATCTTGCATGTTCTACCCCATATTTGCTTTCTTATTTTAAGTTCATGTTGTAATCTTGCATGTTCTATCTTATATTTGCTTTATTGTTTTAATTTCATAGTAATTGTGTTGTAATCTTGCATTTCCTAGCTTATATTTTTCTTGTATTAGTCTTATATTAGTTTTGTTGTAATCTTGCATGTTCTACGTCATATTTGTTTTTTTTTTTTTTTTTATTGTAATCTTGCATGTTCTACCTCATATTTACTTTTTTTTTTTGTTTTGTTTTAGGTTTATGTTAGTTTTGTTGTAATCTTGCATGTTCTATCTTATATTTGTTTTCTTTTTTTAGTTTCATAGCAATTATGTTGTAATCTTACATTTCCTAGCTTATATTTTTCTTATATTAGTCTCATATTAGTTTTGTTGTAATCATGCATGTTCTATCTCATATTTGCCTTTTTTGTTTTAGGCACATGCTAGTTTTGTTGTAATCTTGCATGTTCTATCTGATATTTGTTTTCTTGTTTTAGTTTCATAGTAATTATGTTGTAATCTTGCATTTCCTAACTTATATTTTTCTCGTATTAGTCTCATATTAGTTTTGTTGTAATCTTGTATGTTCTACCTTATATTTGTTTTCTTGTTTTAAGTTTATGTTAGTTTCGTTGTAAGTTTGCATTTTTTTTATCTGTTTTCTTGTTTTTAATCTTACCGGTAGTGGTTAGTTGAGCCACCTACATATTTCTTGTTTGTTCATTTTCTTGGTTTCGCAATAAGATAGGTTTTTCTAGGCCTAGTTGGCCAGGCCTCGTTTGGGAACAGGCTTTTTTAGTAATTTTTTGGCTTTTTAGCTAAAATGTGATGTAAAAAAAACTAGTATGTTTGGGATGACTTTTGAATTTTTACGAAAAAATGTGCAAAAAGTAGAGAGAAAATTAAATTTTTGACTTTTTGGTGTGGGTTGTTGGCTTTTTGGTTTTTTTAGTAACTTTTTGGCTTTTTGGCTAAAAGGGGCACTTGCCAAACGAGGCCTCAGACAAGACGACGTTGTCTTCCGATGTTAACCAACTTTCGGTGGTTTCCAAGGCACATGAAACTTTTTTTTTTCTTTTGTTTATTTTATTTTGAGTGTATTGTGAGGTTTTTATTTTGTTGTAATATTCTCCTCACCCCCCTCTAATTTGGTTTGTAATTATTCTTTCAAGTATTGTAATAAATCCCCACCCTCTTCTTTCTATCCGGTTCTTTTACTTTCTTTCTTTATCTGTGAATATGCATCATATTTTGTCTCTTATTATATCCATTCTTTGCATCCATGTTTCATGCATCTTGATTCGGCTAATTTTACATTTATGGATTTAATCAATTCGTATGTGATTATGTGCGCTACCTCATGTTTTTGAGATGATTCACATGTCATATCTTAGAAGCCGAATCTTTAGTTGCATCTCATGAGTGAATTGCATTAGGATTTTATATATAAGAACATGCATGTTTTACTAACTTTGTTTTGTAGCTTGTTCGCGGGACATCAAACATGTAAGTTTTTATGCTTTAGTATCTTGTCTGTGTGTGTTTTTCTTATTGCGTTTAACATTCTACCATGAGGTTATTTGCTTATGTAATATAACTCTATGAATGCCAGTGGATGGAGGTTGTGTCGTTTAATTTAGAATGATGTTGATTTTCATGTTTGTAAACTCAATTTATTTGGATTGTACATCTTCAAAACTCTTTCAAAACTACATGAAATCAAGTTGTTCCAAAGTGGGTGACATAGTCTATACCTGTATGCTTTACATAGTAATTTTTTTAGGATTTATTAAATAATCGGAATATAAACATATAAAGTAAATAAAATTCATGTAATGGTTTAGTAAAAGCTGATCTTTTGATCGGGTGAGCGGGAGTGCTCAATTAATGACCTTCCCCTCTCACACCTAAGGTTCTGAACCGAGACAACTTTGGTTTTGACGAACAGTGGCCTTAGCACGAGTCATGGATTTCCTAATTTTTCAAAATATTAGGTGGCAACTCTGAAATCTGATGACGTAGTGCATTTCTGGCAAAATATTTTTTGCAATAAAATGGATTTTCTAAAAGTTGCCAAATGTGGATTCTCATCTACGTTTCACATTGCACTAGTAAGAGTAGATCAAAGAGACCGAGAGTCCGAACTATTTGACGCGCACGGGTACCCCCCAGGCATGTTATAGTTTCTGGCAACTCTGCTGGGAATTTTATGAAACCTCGACTCGAACTCCATGATATGACTTTTATTTTCAATTATATGTTTATTGCATTGCATGCATTGGTGCACTTAAAGTTCTTGTGTTGCCCAGATACTGGTAGGAGCACAGGCACACTTTTTGTGTCACTACACCTATCTCTACATTACTTTAGAGGCCTTGCGTTATAATTTTTTGAGATCTGAAGGTTCTCAGACTTTGAAGAGAGGCTATATTGACTCTTCTGATTTCCTAAGATCTTCATTGGTTATGACCCAAAGAACTCTTTGGTAACGTCACCTTGACTTTAACCCCCAGAGTAGAGACAACCTTGTGCATATAATGAGCCATAGTACCTTCCAAAATTAGGACAAGATGCTCTCCCATTTCTAGGATGTATGATGCCACTTGTTTGAATAGTGAAACCCTAGATCATTTCAAAGCTAGGACAGGGTAACCCTAGCCCCCATAAGGGTGTTTGTTCTCTTTCTTACTATGTGTTATGTGCAATGTATGGGGATTCTCAGATTCAAATGAATGGTTCAGTCATTTCAGTTTGTAGGGTTAAGTTCATTTTTTCAACATGAGTTAGCGGTAATTAGTTGAGCTGGGATGCTAATGAAATTCTGATTGGGGGTCCCGTTTTGTTTTAGCAAGGCAGTCGAGCACTATAGCTTCCGAAAGGTCTGATATCCCCCAAGTTCTGTGGACTCACGTTGATAAACTTTGCAAAAGTGCAGATTTGGTTAAGGGTCAGCCAATGTTAGTTTCTTTGCCACCAGTTACACGAAGAAAAGCAAAGCTTCATCAACTATCCAGAATACCCCTTCTTCACTTGCTAGATCATCACCACTCAACTCACCAGAATCAGTGATGGCTCAGATTCTAGAAAATTTAGCAGACATACTATTGGGCCTTCAACGGAGCATGGATACCATTGCCACTACGGTTGTTGCGTAAGACACTACTCTTGCCGCTCAAGGCAATACTCGTACTGAGCTGCAATGCCCATTTGGGGCGTCCACTACTCAACCACCTTCTCAGACTTATCCACCTCCACCTCCACCTCCACCCAGCTGACGAGTTTCTCGAACTTAACTCACCAGAAGACCTGAGGGTTCCTGTACAAACTTCAGGAGGATTATTTCCCCTTCCACAACCAGTGGGAAGGATCTTTCCCTCCGAAGCACCTAAGTCTGACCCAACTATGTTAAAATTGGCCAATTTGGAAAAACTTTTCAAATGGGCACAAGAAATCAATTCAATCCCAGACATCAAAGACAGGTACACTGAGACAGCTATGAAGTTGCAGAACAGTTCAAAATGCCACACATTGATAGATTTGATGGCTCCGATGACCCAATAGTGCACATTCACCTGTTCTATGATGTCTTAAAGCCTATGGGTTTGACTTGTCCGCAAAAGCTCTCTTTGTTCGGACGAACTTTGTCAGGAGTGGCTGCCATTTGGTATGCCAAATTAGAAGACTCAGTGAAACAGAATTGGGAGGAGTTAGCTGAGGCTTTCATCACCCAATATTCTTACAACACCCAGATTGAGGTAGCTGCTCGGGATTTGGAGGCAACTCACCAAGAGCCCAATGAAAGTTTTGTGGCTTTTATCACTAGATGGAGGGCGAAAGCAGCAATGATGACCAACAGACCACTCGAAAAAGACCAAATCCGTATGATAGTCAGAAATCTGCATGGAAAGATGTTACAAAAAATGATAGTCCTCCTGTTCTTCACTTTTAATGACTTACATGAAATAGGGGTCCAGATAGAAGATGCCATCAAACAGAGAATCATCATTGACGACAAAGAGTCAATACAGAAGACCTCCGGGCGTAGTTCCAATGCTACCACCAGTGGTAGCACAGCTGTAAGCCCTCTGAAATCAACTTGGTTGCCACCACCACCACTAAAACAGCCGACCTTTTTACTTATGTTGGCCCGCAAACAACGAACACAACCCGAGTCCCAATCAGAACATTCACCCCCCTCCATATGTCACTCTCCAAAGCAATGAAAATCTTGACAGAAAGAGGATATTTGAAGCCTTTGAACCCCTGACCTCTTCTCGAACCTCTTCCAGCCAAACATGACCCTACCAAACACTGTGCTTTCCAGCAATAACCAGGACATGACACAGACCGTTGTTTTCGTCTCCATCATGAGATCTAAGATCTCATAGACAATAAAGTCATAGCTCCTCCACAACCACCAAAACCCAACGTCACTACCAACCCGTTATCGTCCTCTAACAGAGTTCCACCACCTCCTCATCTTAACCTCATCCATACACTTTCATCCACCTTTAACCCCAGAATCTATATCACACCTACCCATTTACCAAAACCTGAGGTACATATTCCTAAAAGCACTATGTTATGCATGATGGATGCACCTCCAACCCAGCCAAAACCCAAAATCCCTATGGTGGTAGTACCTATTCTTGAGGCTAAAAAACTATCAGAGAAAAAGTATGTTCCTAGCCGGTATGTTGTTCCCAGTGGTCAACTAAAGCTTGAGATTGATCTGCTTGACTCATTTTCTATCAATGTTGTCAGAGATGATGTACTTGAAAAGGGGTTGGATGATTTGGCTAACCTAGATAAGAACTTGGTTAATCTCCATTTCTTTGAAGAATTAGACCTTGGGAATGTGCAAATGGAATGGTGGGAACCGAAGAATTACAGTCACGGTTGGTCAAGCGGTGACGAAGCTTCTGATGAGGAAACTGAAAGAAAAGGGGATGAACTGAGACTTGATTTTGGAAAACCTGTTGAATGTGGTAAAGGAAAGAGTTCCAGAGGAAAAGAAGAAAAACTAGAAAGCCATTCAGAGCATATTGTGGAAATGATTCAAGCAGCACTAGATAATTGCCTTTCAGTCAACGAAGGCAAATGGTGGGATGATAATGACCGACAGCTCGCCCACACTGATGATGAATAGATAAACAATGTGCCGGATGAGACTTGGTATGTAGATGAAATTGATCATTTGACTAGAAGTTGGTGCTACTTCAAGCCTCCACATGTAGACCAAGGAGAGCCCTCTGGCAAAGATAAGGAGGAGAAAAAGAGAAGGAGGTAAAAGAAGACCCAGTTCTAAAACAACTGAAAAAGATCCAGGCAAACATTTCTATTTAGGGTCTTCTCATGGCTTCCTGTAGACACCCCATTTTTGACCGACCTTAAGACTCAGACGTCACCGATTGAGCGCTTGGTGATGTTGCATATCGTGCTCGTTCAGAGGTTTCAGAGTCTCGGCTGTGAGCCTTGCCTCTAGACTTCCGGACTCTTTCATGCTTTGCCTCGGTTTGCGAATCAAGCTCTGTTTTCTCTGTTTTCTCTTCCCGAAGGGAGGGAGAGGTCTTGTAGATCATCTCTCAGTGGCCGTAGGCTACGTTTCGTGGTCGTAGGCCATTTTGCCCGTTTGGAGTTCAGTTTCTGGTTTTTCGGAGCCGTTGGCCGTGTGCCTCGGTTCGGGACCGCTTAACCACCTCCGTTTGCTCCGATTTTTGGCATGCATCGTATTTGCTCCCTTTTGAGGGACACTGTGGCTCGAGAAACCAACTTCGTGGTCGAACACCACTTTCGGTGCCTAACAGTCAGTTTTCGGGGCCTCGGGCTGCGCGTTTCGGCCCCCGAACCTCCATTTTGCATCGGTTTGAGCTCATTTTTGGCAGGGACCTCTGTTTCATTGTTAGGAAGGTCGTAGAAGGGTGGGAGGCCAGCAATTGTTCTGACAACCAGTTTTATTCTTCCATCGCCCTCCGTCGCCCGTTTTTTCCACTTGAAAGCCAATGTTGACCACCCTAAGGCCACTTTTTCTTGCCCCAAACCACATATTTGTGATGTACACACCTGGGAGGCCACCAATATCACATGGACGGCCAGTAATTGTGTGTGCCCCCTTTGAACCCCTCCTAAAAGTGGGCTTTTCTCTCTCCTGGTTCATTCTCTCCAGTTTTTGACCACATGGTTGTGTTGTGCACACATGGGAGGCCACCAATCTGGGGTGGCCGGCCACTAATACTGCTTGACCCTTTTGACCCTTGGCCGACCGGCCATGGGGAAGGTCGACCGGCCACCTAAACCCTAGCAAACCAGCCGGCCTTGATCCTCTCTCCAGGTACATTGCAAATATGTATTTTGTTTCCCCCCAGATTTTGTATCCGGGGGGCTAAACTTTTGGGGGGAAACTTGAATTCATTTCCCCCCCTTTTTTCCCCCTCTTTTCCCCACACTTTTGCCTATATATCAGGCCCTCCAGCTCCCATTTGAAGGGTTACAAAAATTGCTCTTAGCCTCCTATATTGTATCTCTCTCTCCCTACACTCCAACCCTCAAAATCTTCCAAACCCTACACCATTTCTACTCCATCTCCAAGCCAACCAATCCACCATCCTTTCCAACACTTGGAGCTGGTTTTTCAGAGGCAAGGAGCACCTATTCTCAAGCCAAGAGGCTGTTGAAGTTTGGTCTACAAGGGTGAGCTATACTTTGCCTCTTTTTGAGCTTCTTTTGCATGCTTTCTAAGCCATATTTGCTTGCATATTTGGGCTCTGACCCTAACTGAAAATAGCACTTTTTTGAGCTCTTTTTCATGTTTTTTTAAGGGTCTCTCCCTGTTTGAGGCTTCCTTTTTACACTTGCTTCTTTACCTCTCTTGTATGCCTCTTTCTTGCATAGTATTTTAGGTTCATTTGTAAACTATTTTGAGCTTGGTTATAAACTGTAAAGTGGCTTATTTTGAACCCTTATTCAACATTGTTAAAGGGATCTTCACTTTTTGAGGCTTCCTTTTGCCACTTGCCTCTTTATCCCTCTTTTGGCCTTATTTTTGAATGTTTTGTTAGCCCCTTGTGCTTGTATTTTTGGGCTCTGGTCCAAACTGTAAATGGACTTATTTTGACCCCCTCTTCATATTTGATCAAGGGACCTTTTCTGTTTGAAGCTCCATTTTTACTCTTTGTGTTTAAACCTCTTTTTAGGCCTTATTTTGCATAGTATTTTAAGCTTTCATGTGCACTGTTTTGGGTTTGATCATAAACTGTAAAATACCATATTTTGGGCCCATATTCAACTTTCTTGAAGGGCCCTCCTATGTTTGAGGCCAGAAACCATCACTTGCTTCTTTGTCTCCCTTTTGGCCCATTTCTTGCACAATAGTTTTTCCCTACTTGTGTTTGTTTTCGTGACTTGTTGTAAACTGTAAAGTATCATGTTTTGGGCCCCTCTTCAACTTTGTTGAGGGCTCTTGGCCATTTAGGGCCAGAAGCTTCTACTTGCTTCATTACCTCTCTTACGGGGCCATTTTTGCATGCTAGCTTAGTCCTATTTGTGTCCATTGTTTGGCCTTGCTTAAAACTGTAAATATGCTTTTTTTGGGACTGTCTTGATTCTGTATTCACACTTCATGTTCAAATAATGCATGCTTTGCATAACCATAGGTCATTCCATGTACCTAATTTCATGTTTCGGGTCTCATTCCGTGTATCGGGTGCCATATTTCCGGGTTTTGGGATCATTTTGCATCACATTTCAGTGCTGAAACTTGCATGTTTGTATGCCATATTTCGTGCCTTGCCATGCCTTGTTAGAGTGGCATTTGTGCCTTAGGTTCGGTCCTCGGTTTGCGTGCATGTGTGCACGCATTTCGAGTGTCTCATTTTTCATCTCCATGGCTACTAATGTGAGTGTGGATGAGGTCCACTCATGTTGGTGTAAGTCCATTGTGGATAACAACTAACACTTTTGACTATAAAATTTCTATCATCATGTCTCAATATATTCTCAATCAACTCAATAATATGGTGAGAATTTCAAAGTACAATCATATAATTTTAAAAAATAAGAATTTTCAAAACAAAAAAAAAAAAATCCTATGTGGTGACACTAATATTTGGTGAGTAACAACCTTCATGTTTAGGTAAGACGTCCTAGTGAGTGTATCATAGTGGGATCTCCTTTGATTATAACAATGATAAATTGGTGGAAATTGAGATTTTTCACTTGTCAAAAAAAAAAAAAAAAAAAAAAAAAAAAAAAAAAAAAATAAAAGGGGGGAGAAAAAAAAAAACTTTGATATCTGTTTTTGCTGAAAATGATGAGTACTCCCAAAAATGAAAACAAAGAATACAAAAACATAACCAAATAGGTCCGAAGATATCAACAACTAAGAATGATGAAAAAGTTGGTGACACTGCGACCGCTTACATCTGTTCAGTCAATGCCTCCTTAGAGAGAGCACCAGGCTTGTCGATCTTGTTGCCTAACACCAACAATGGAATACCACTCAGTGATGGTTTGCTTAGCAGATCATGAAGTTCACTTCTTGAGATGCTGAGGTTGTCATGATCGGCAGCATCAACAACATAACTGCAAGAGAAAAAAAAGTTCAGAGAACTAGTCAAGTACTCATAACAATAATATTATTTCCACCAAACCAAAGCAAAGCTTCACAAGTTAAGACCTCAATGATAGATTTTTTAAAGGTATATTTATTAAGCACAAACAGTAATTCTAATTAACCTATTGATCAGTAGTTTAAAAACTTAAAAAAACCAGTCCATGTGTAA
>NW_021025327.1:1673632-1730992 GCF_004153795.1 Camellia sinensis | reverse complement strand
GTTGTGTTGTGCACACATGGGAGGCCACATGAGAGGCTCTCTTTTTGGCATGGCCGGCCATTAATATTCATTGAGCCTTTTGACCCTTGGCCGACCGACCATGGGGAAGGTCGACCGGCCACCTAAACCCTAGCAAACCAGCCGGCCTTGATCCTCTCTCCAGGTACACTGCAAATATGTATTTTGTTTCCCCCCAGATTTTGTATCCGGGGGGCTGAACTTTTTGGGGGAAACTTGAATTCATTTCCCCCCCTTTTTCCCCCCCTTTTCCCCACACTTTTGCCTATATATCAGGCCCTCCAGCTCCCATTTGAAGGGTTACAAAAATTGCTCTTAGCCTCCTATATTGTATCTCTCTCTCCCTACACTTCAACCCTCAAAATCTTCCAAACCCTACACCATTTCTACTCCATCTCCAAGCCAACCAATCCACCATCCTTTTCAACACTTGGAGCTGGTTTTTCAGAGGCAAGGAGCACCTTTTCTCAAGCCAAGAGGCTGTTGAAGTTTGGTCTACAAGGGTGAGCTATACTTTCCCTCTTTTTGAGCTTCTTTTGCATGCTTTCTAAGCCATATTTTCTTGAATATTTGGGCTCCGACCCTAACTGAAAATAGAATTTTTTTGAGCTCCTTTTCATTTTTGTTTAAGGGCCTCTCCCTGTTTGAGGCTTCCTTTTTACACTTGCTTCTTTACCTCTCTTGTATGCCTCTTTCTTGCATAGTATTTTAGGCTCATTTGTAAACTGTTTTGAGCTTGGTTATAAACTGTAAAGTGGCTTATTTTGAGCCCTTATTCAACATTGTTGAAGGGATATTCACTGTTTGAGGCTTCCTTTTGTCACTTTCTTCTTTATCCCTCTTTTGGCCTTATTTTTGCATGTTTTGTTAGCCCATTGTGCTTGTATTTTTGGGCTCTGGTCCGAACTATAAATGACCTTATTTTGACCCCCTCTTCATGTTTGATCAAGGGACCTTTGCTGTTTGAAGCTCCCTTTTTGCTCTTTGTATTTAAACCTCTTTTTAGGCCTTATTTTGCATAGTATTTTCAGCTTTCATGTGCACTGTTTTGGGTTCGATCATAAACTGTAAAATACCATTTTTTGGGCCTCTCTTCAACTTTGTTGAAGGGACCTCCTATGTTTGAGGCCAGAAACCATCACTTGCTTTTTTGTCTCCCTTTTGGCCCATTTCTTGCACAATAGTTTAGCCCTACTTGTGTTTGTTTTCGTGGCTTGTTTTAAACTGTAAAGTACCATGTTTTGGGCCCCTCTTCAACTTTGTTGAAGGGCTCTTGGCCATTTAGGGCCAGCAGCTACTACTTGCTTCATTACCTCTCTTACGGGGCCATTTTTGCATGCTAGCTTAGTCCTATTTGTGTCCATTTTTTGGCCTTGATTAAAACTATAAATATGCTTTTTTTGGGACTGTCTTGATTCTGTCTTCACACTTCATGTTCAAATAATGCATGCTTTGCATAGCCATAGGTCATTCCATGTACCTAATTTCATGTTTTGGGTCTCATTCCGTGTATCGGATGCCATGTTTCCGGGTTTTGGGATCATTTTGCATCACATTTCAGTGCTGAAACTTGCATGTTTGTATGCCATATTTCGTGTCTTGCCATGCCTTGTTAGAGTGGCATTTGTGCCTTAGGATCGGTCTTCGGTTTGCGTGCATGTGTGCACGCATTTCGAGTATCTCATTTTTCATCTCCATGGCTACTAATGTGAGTGTGGCTGAGGTCCACTCATGTTGGTATAAGTCCATTGTGCATTGTGTATGCCATTTCATTTCATAGCATTGTGTATGCTAGGTTGTATGTTAGCGCATTGTGTATGCCATGTTACCTCGTGCATCGTGTATGCCATCTCATAGCATTGTGCATGCTAGGTTGTATATTAGTTGCATTCATGCATGTCATGCATATTGCATTGTGCTTAGGATAGGAGTTAGCTCGAGCACGGGAAACGAGGGACGTTTTGTACTTCAAGTGACGGAACGTGTCTCAATTCCCAGTCACCGACACTCCGGATTATCCATGATGGAGTTTGGGTCTTATCGTGTTTATATGTGCATTCATTTCATATTAATTCGTGCAATTCGACTCCTCGGCCATCATGCATCGATATGCGTGATTGGTGGCACGAGGATCGAGGACTACACTCCCCGAAGGGTAGTCATGCATACATATGTGAAAATACTTTACCATGCCCTTTTCTTGCTCTCTGTTACAGCAAATCAAGAGTCAGCAACCTTCCGGAGCTTGGCACGCATCCCAAGAACAATTGCAAATAGAGGCTAATTGGGGCATCGCAATGGATTTCCGCACAAAACAACCCGAACATGCATCATTCATCATCCGAAGCAGCGTCGAGGCAGTCCCTAGCTTGCATGCTAGTTTACAGCTTACCTAGTTTAATTTGTTAATTAATTAGGATTTTGTAATTATTTGGACTGTAATTATTTGGAACTGTATATTATTTATTCGGACCCTCTGCGCGAGGGCACAACTGTAATAAGTGTGCGTGTGTGTGATGTATGTCTTCCAACCCCACGTCTTTCTCCCTTTTATTTACCTGCTTATGATGGTTAGATTAGGGCATGTTTTGATTAGCATACAGTATGATAGCATGTTTGCATTCATTCATCTGTTTTGCATGCACCGGGTTCGACGCATCATACTAACTGCATTGTATTTTCAATTCCAAGTTGAATACATATTAGCTGTAGCATTTCATATGCCATGTTTAGAATAGCCGAGCCTGCTATAGTTGCATTTTTGCATGTGTTGCATTAGGCACTTCTGTATAGTTAGGATCATGCATGGATTTCTAATTAGCTTCTGTTTTGGCTTGGAGTACTCGGTAAGTTTTATGCTTTAGCATCCTTACATGCGTGTGAGTGACTGCCATGATAGCATGCTTACCATGAGGCTATATGCTTATGTGATATAACTGCCTGACTGCCTGTGGGTGAAGGTTGGGTTATTTGAATTGGAACAATTTATCAAATGTGTGTTTTAAGCCCACTAGATAGTGGCAAAATCATGTTTTTCTAAGCCCACCCGAGGGTGGCAATTCCATGTCTTAGCCTACTTGCGAGTAGCACATCAAACCATTTTCAAACAAACAAACATGAAATGTTTTGTTCCAATTCAGGCGATCCAGTCTATACTTGTATGCTGTGCGCATCACATAGTAAATCTAGGCTAATAACCGGAATAAGAACACACAATGTTTTCAAAACTTGATATCATGGTTAGTAGAGGCCGATCTTTGATCGGGCGAGCGGGGGTGCTCACGAAGTGACCTTCCCCGGTCGTACCCAAGTTCCCGAGCCGAGGCAACTTTGGTGATGATGGACACGTGGCCTTAGGCAAACGAGTCAGGGTTTCCTAAATTTCCACAAAATAAAACATTTAGGTGACGACTCTGTATCTGGCAAAGCAGTCCATGTTTAGCACTTCTTTCAAAATCTATTTTCTCAAAACGATTTGTCGGATTTGGACTCTTTGGTTCAGATTTAGAACCGTGACAATTTGGGAGTCCTGAGCTGTAGTGAATCCCAAATGAACAGAACGGGAGCTCGTTCCTCCCGGGGCGTTCGGGGACGTCTACACTTCCCGAGAACACCGATAAGCAATGTTGTTAGCCTTAAATAAGGCCAAGCTATCCATTGAGACAGCGCCAGATCAGTTAGTATCTTTCATCATACCTAGAGACACGACCCCTATGTTATCATTTACAGACAAAGAGTTGCCACTTGAGGGGGTTGGCCACAACAAGCCTTTGTATGTGGCCTTGGAGTGTAGAAAGAAGTGGATTCCAATAGTTTTGGTTAATACCGGTTCAACCATTAATGTGTGCCTAGCAAGGACTGCTTATACGATCGGGTTAAAGCCGGCTAACTTCACGTCAACAAGCCAAGTTATTCGGGCATATGACAACACCAGCAGGACAGGAATGTTATGGGGACTTTCAAGGTCCAGATATTAGTTGGTCCCTCTGGGCATGAGGCAGAATTCCATGTCATGGATGTCTCGATAACTTTTAACCTATTGTTGGGCAGGCCTTTATTACATAAGATGAGAGCGGTGTCTTCAACCGTACACCAGTTGGTGAAGTACTCGCACAATGGAGGGATTGCCACTGTTTTTAGAAATTCTACGATCCACCTTCCTCCAGAAGTCATAACGCCAATACTGAAAGTACAACATGGGAGTGGAGATGTTTTTCTCTCGGGTTTTACCTTGGCAGAAGCACGGTTAGTGCAGACAATCATGACAAAAGAGGAGGGTACATATCTGAGTACTCAGTCAATCTATATGATGAACAAGCTAGGATACATCCTAGGATCTGGATTTGGAAGAAGTGGCCGACAAAGCACCATAGAGATAACTAAGGCAATCTACAACCTACATGCATTTGGGTTGGGATATGAACTAACAATAGAAGACTGGGAGAAGAAAAAGAAAGAAATGAGAGAGAGAATCAATGCAAAGAAGACGAGAAAAAAGTATGAGCTGGTTTATAGGCCAATCCATGGGACCTTGAACGGACGCTTTGTCTGCCAAGGTGAAGACTTCCCTTTCTGTGGTTTCCCTGAGCCCTAGATTGATCAAGTGAAGAGGAAGAGATACCCTGGGTTTGAGATCTTCTTAGATCATCAACTCTCTGACAATGATGAGGAGTGGGTAGATCCTGGTATCGACATCGGACAAGACAGAGAAGTCAGCTCAGAAAGCAACATAGAGGAAGTCCTGGGTCTAACACTAACTGATTTACTGACAGAATCGCATACTAGCGCTGAACTGATGAATTTGGAGGATATGACCATTATCGTCATCGGGGAAGAGGTACCTGTTAACTGCTCAAGCTTCATCATGGATGCAGTGAATGGCTTGCAAATAAATTGGAATTTTGAAAAGAGTTGTATTGGGAATTTTGAATTGGCTGTTAAGTTTGAGTCTGGTGAGCCTGTGGGGTTGGAGGCAGATTTAAGTTTGTCTAAAATGTCTGAGTCTTTTTTTCTTTTCTCTTTCAAGTCTGTTGCAACTTGTGAGCCCGAGGCTTTGAATGAAGATATAATTTCCGCTTACTTTTCTGTGCCCATAGTTCATAACATTGACCAAAATTTTCAAGATCTTGATAAAAATGAAGAGGAAGAGTTTCCTCGGGCTTTGAAAAATTTAATCAACTAGGAGGAAGAAAGGCGTGCTAAGCCATTAGTGGATGAAATTGTTTCCGTAAATGTGGGTACTGAAAAAGATCCTCGCTTTATCCAAATTGATTCTACATTGTCTTCAGAAGAACATGAACAATTAGTTACTTTATTAAAAGAATTCAAAGATGTTTTTTGCATGGTCCTATGAAGACATGCCAGGAATTGATCCTGAGATTGTACAGCATAGGATCCCTCTCGACTCTGAGGCCTGACCTGTCAAACAGAAGCTTCGTAGAATTCGTTCAGATTTGGCCTTAAAAATTAAAGAAGAGGTTACCAAGCAAATCAATGCTGGGTTTTTGCTCGTATCAGAATATCCTACTTGGTTAGCCAATATTGTGCCAGTTTCGAAGAAAGATGGCAGAATCCGAGTTTGTGTTGACTTCTGGGATTTGAATAAGGCTAGTCTGAAGGATGATTTCTCATTACCACATATTGACGAATTGGTAGACATCACTACAGGGTATGCCTTACTGTCATTAATGGATGGTTTTTCAGGGTATAACCAGATTTTTATGGCTCCATAGAACAGAGAAAAGACAGCATTTACCATATCATGGGGGACATACTGCTATAGGGTTATGCCATTCAGTTTGAAGAATGCTGGGGCCACTTATCAGAGAGCTGCTACCACTCTTTTGCAGGATATGATCCACAAGGAAGTTGAGGTGTATGTAGATGACATGATTGTCAAGTCCAAAGATCGGGAAAGCCATTACACTACATTGAAGAAATTCTTTGAGAGAATTAGGGAATACAGGCTAAGGCTGAATCCACAGAAATGCACCTTTGGGGTAACTACGAGCAAGATGTTGGGATTTCTGATTACACAACGGGGAATTGAAGTTGATCCATCTAAAATTAAGGCAATCTTAGAAATGCCGCCACCAATGACTGAAAAGGAGATGCGGAGTTTTCTGGGAAAAATGCAATTCATAAAGAGGTTTATTTCAAAGCTAACCTTGACTTGTGAACCACTGTTTGGTCTCCTAAAGAAAAGGAAGAAGTTGCAATGGGATAATCGATGTCAGTTTGCGTTTGAGCAAGTCAAGTAGTATTTGTAGAATCCACCCGTGTTATCACCGCCTAAGCCAGGGAAAACCCTGATCCTGTACTTATCAATGATTGAATCAACTATAGGATGTATGCTTGTACAAGAGCCAGATGAGAAAGTGGAGAAGGCCATCTACTACTTAAGTAAAAAGATGCTTGAATATGAGACTCTTTATACTCCTTTGGAAAAAGCTTAATTAGTTTTGGTGTGGGCCACCAGGAAGTTGAGACATTACCTGTTAGCTCACTCGGTAATTATGGTGTCAAGATTAGACCCAATCAAATATCTCTTTGAGAAACTAGCACATACTAGTAGGCTAGCTCGTTGATTGTTTTTGTTTTCCGAATTTGACCTTAAGTATGTTGCTCGCAAATCTGTCAAAGGAAGGGCTGTAGCAGAATTTTTGGCTGATCACCCAATTGAAGGAGGAGAAGATATGGAGTACTCATTTCCAGATGAAGAGGTCATGCAGATGGAAGAAGACACTTGGAAGTTGTACTTTGATGGAGCGTCCAATCAATTTGGCTATGGGATAGGCGTGTTGCTCATAGCGCTGGATGATTCCCATATCTCCTTAGCTTTCAAACTCTGATTCAGGGTATCTAACAACCAAGTAGAGTATGAGGCGTGCATTGCTAGATTGGAAACAACCGTAGAACTAGGGGCAATAAGGTTGGATGTGATCGGGGATTCGAACTTGGTTGTCTCTCAAACCAACGGAGATTGGAAAGTTAAAGAGGAAAAAATGAAAGTCTACTATCAAACCTTGGACATGTTGATCCCGAGGTTTGAAAAATTGACTTTTACACACCTGGTAAGAGAGAACAATTTGTTGATGCATTGGTAACCCTAACATCAATAATAAACATACCGGTTGGGGTCAAGATACGCCTAATCCTTATAGAACAAAGGTACACCCCCCGTGTATGAAATGATTGCCGCAACAGAAGAAGTTCAAGATGAAAACCCTTGGTACTTTGATATTTGGAATTTTCTGGAAAGTGGTACATACCCACAAGGGGTAAACACCAAAGACAAAAGAGGGATATGGTGTCTGGCCATTCAGTTCATCATTTGTGGAGATAAGTTATACAAGAGAGGGCATCTGGGAATGCACAAGCTGTGTGTAGAGGAAGAAGAGGCAAAGCGTATCATGGAAGCCATCCATGGAGAAGAGTGCGGAGCCCATATGAATGGTATAATGCTAGCTAGAAAAATCCTTAGACAAGGATACTACTGGTTAACCATGGAGAGTGATTGTATCAACTTTGTAAGGCAATGCCACAAATGTCAAATCCATGCCAATCTCATGAACATCCCGCCATCAAAACTCTATAACATGACTTTGCCTTGGCTTTTCTTAGTCTGGGGCATAGATGTCATCGGGGCAGTCACACCGAAAGGTTCAAATGGGCATCAGTTCATCTTGGTTGCCGTTGACTATTTTACCAAATGAGTTGAAGCACAGTCGTATTCAGTGTAGAAAGCATCACACGTGGCCAAATTTATCAGGAACAACATTATCTGCAGATACGGGGTGCCAAGTGAATTAATTTCAGATAATGGCTCACATTTCAAAGGAGAAGTGGCAGTTCTACTTGAGAAGTATAACGTGGCTTTTCACAAGTCATCAATTTACAGGCCGCAAACCAATGGAGCCATTGAAGCTGTAAATAAGAACATTAAGACCATTCTGTGTAAGACGGTAGAAATTTATAGAGATTGGCCAAATAAGTTGCCTTTTGCTTTTTGGGGATACAGGACATCAATTTGAATGTCTATAGGGGCAACTCCTTACTCTTTGGTATATAGAATGGAGGCTGTTTTGCTGATTGAGTTGGAAGTGCCTTCATTAAGGATTATGACTGAATGTCAAATAACAGAAGCTGATTAGCAACAGAACCGATTTGAGGAACTGATGCTATTTGATGAGCGAAGATTGAAGGCATTATACCACATTCAGGGGTATCAACACAGGATTGCTAGAGCATTCAACAAAAAGGTTAGATCTAGGAATTTGAGGGAATGAGACTTATTGTTGAAAGACAACCGAGCTCCTATTCATGACCCTAGGGGCAAGTTTAGACCCAATTGGACGGGTCCCTACATCATTAAATCAATTTGGTTAGGAGAAGCAGTCATTCTCATGGATTTGGATGGTTTGGAGTTCTCACAACCAATCAACATGAATAAGCTGAAGAAGTACTACCCTTGAGAGGCTCACTGGGCTGAAAACCCGAAAGGGTGACCCAGGCAAAAGTTAGAGCAGAAAAAAAAAATATATACATATAAAATATAAAAAATGACCAAAAAAAAAGAAGAAAGAAAAATGAAAAAAATGAAAAGCTAGCAATGTTGAAAACCCGAAAGGGCGGCTTTGGCAAAAGTCAAAGTACAAAAGGAGAGTGTCAATACTCGAGTGAACCTTAACGGGAACTACGTATGGCCTGATTCCTATATTTGGGATATGTAGGCAGCTTCATGTTGAAGTTCGGCCTTAATCATTTTTCAACTCACTCATCTCGTCCATGTTTGATTAGTGTATCTTTATTCGTCTCGGCTATCCATATTTGATTGACTCGTCCCCATTTGATTCAGTAATCCTATTTCTTCTTCATGACAGGTTCAGTCGCAAAACGAATTCAGTTGTACATCTCATGGGTTGATTTCATGTTGATTGAGTAGTGGTCATTAGCGAAAATAGATTTTGAGGACTTTTAATGAAGTTGACTGATTTTTCTGAAAAATTATTCTATTTTTACAAAACTCAGACCATTCTTTGGACCAAAAAAAAAAAAAAAAAATTTCTGTGCTCATAATTTGGCTCATATGATTTCAAGATAGAAAATGGAATAAGTGTGCTAATTTACCTCTCATGTTGATCAAAATCGCTTTAGCAGAAAGGAAAAAAAAAAGGGGCAAAGTGATGAACTAGGGGCACAGTTGAGTCAGGTTTTTTGTCTTTTACCCACGCTATCAAGTTCTCGTCACCTTAACCAAGCAATCGTCGGAAAATGCACAGTAGTTATCGCCGGCGATGCTTTTCCATCGGGCGATCGACCGATGTTGCTCTGTTTTGTGTTCATTTTGCTCTGACAAGCACAAAGGGCGACCGATGTTGCTCTGTTTTGTGTTCATTTTGCTCTGACAAGCACAAAGGGGTGTGTTTTGGGATGGTTTTTGCTTCATTTTCATTTCATTAAGTTGTGTTTTGTGTTTTGGTCAGTAATAGGCTTAATATTCAGTTCAGAATTCACTAAAATGCAGCCATTTTCAAGTTCAAAATTGAAAACAAATGATTTTTTATGTTCAGTGCTGTGCCATTCATGTCATTCAGATTTGCAGAACAAACTTGTTTTATTAAATGCCAGTGATTAACCCCAATCAAAGTTATACAAAAAGGAGTTGAAGCTATAGGTGCCCACTCCGAAAAAAAAAACAAACAAACAAACAAACAAAAATAAAATAAAAATAAGAGAGAGAGTACCATTTTCTCAGTTTTCCGGCAGTAGCTCAGCGGCGAAGATTACAACCGGCTTTATTTGTACACAGCTTTATTGCCTGACTTTACCATTAGCTGCCTTGTTTCATCTTTACTCCTTCGAAGCTCTTGAAGACTCCACCTTGGCCTTGGTAGAACTTCTGAAAGAGATTATTCCTTGCCGGCCATCAAATTGGTTGTGCAAAGAAACTCCGAATCGAGCCATAGAGGTGGCCTGTTGTTTCAACTCTTTGTTCTGCTTTTTCAGTGCACCAATTTCTACTCAAGCATCTTTGTACATACGTTGGAGCAGGGAGAGTTATGCATTTAACTGACGTACATCACACATCCTGTTTTGCAGTTGATGGGATAAGTTAGAGACCGCAGTCACGGTCTCCACACATGACCTTAGCGTATACGAGTTTGCTTCGATGTCAGACTGTGCCGCCATTATTTGCTCAACTGATATTGCTGGAAAGCTGAAAATAGAGGAAGGATGAGAAGCCTACAGTTGAGGTTCAGGGGAGTCGGAGTCGGAGTCGGTCATCTCTATCATAGACTCGTTCAGGTCTGGAAAAAGAGTGAGAGAACCATGTCAAGAGGCCAGGGCAGAGGTGAGTAATGCAAAAGAAAGAGGTTGCAGAGTGGTGGTAGAGAAAGTTTGCAAGCTTTTGCTTTGCCTCTCTCGCAGGCCTCAACTTAAGAAGAGAGCGAAGAAGAAGAAGAAAAAGACAAAGAGAAGAAACATTAGGATAAGGCGTTGAAGAATCGGGATATCTTGTCGGTCGGGAGCAGCGATTGTTGAAACCGTGCGCCAGACATGATGTTCGAAGAAGATGAAGGAAGAGAAAGAGAGAGACAAAATCAAGAGAGGAGAGAGATATATGTATATATATGTGTACGTGTGTATGTGTGTATTATATTATGTACGTATATATCTGTGTACATGTAACTATGTATATATTTTCTCCGTATATGTATATGTGTGTATCCGTATATGTATATAATTTGCATGTGTGTATATGTGTATGTATGTAACACGTATTTTGTATATCATTTGTGTGTATGTGTAACCTTTCCCCTCTCCGTATGAGATACGATCAGGTATGCCTATTGGTTACACCACCTTTGTTCCTTTTACGTAAAACGTGTTAAGATTTGATGTTTACCTAGTTAAAACCTTTCCCCTTTCCGTATGAGACACGGTCAGGTACGTCTGTTGGTTACACCACCTTTGTTCCTTTCACGTGAAACGTGTTAGGATTTGATGTTTACCTGGTTAAAACCTTCCCCCTTTTCATATGAGATACAATTAGGTACGTCTGTTGGTTACACCACCTTTGCTCCTTTCACGTGAAACATGTTAGGATTTAAAGTTTGCCTGGTTAAAACCTTCCCTCTTTCCGTATGAGATACAGTTAGGCACCACCTTTGCACCTTTCACGTGAAACGTGTTAAGATTTGATATTTACCTGGTTAAAACCTTTCCCCTTTCTGTATGAGATACGGTTAGGTACGTCCATTAGTTACACCACCTTTGTTCCTTTCACGTGAAATGTGTTAGGATTTGATATTCACCTGGTTAAAACCTTCCCATTTTCCGTATGAGATACGGTTAGGTACGTCTGTTGGTTACACCACCTTTGTTCCTTTCACGTGAAACGTGTTAGGATTAGATGTTTACCTAGTTAAAAGCTTCCTCCTCTTCGTATGAGATACGGTTAGGTACGTCTGTTGGTTATACCACCTTTGTTCCTTTCACATGAAACGTGTTAAGATTTGATATTTACCCGATTAAAACCCTCCCCCTCTACGTATGAGATACGGTTAGGTACGTTGTTGGTTTCACCACCTTTGTTCCTTTCATATGAAATGTGTTAGGATTTGATGTTTACCTTCCTCCTTTTCGTATAAAATACGGCTAGGAACATCTATTGGTTACACCACTATACCTCTTCCCGTACGAAACGCGTTTAGATTTTGAGTTCATTATTTTCTCTTCTCACGTAAGACACGTATGGATTTCGAGTTCACCTATCATTTGTGTTGTGGCACATTTGTATGTGATCTTGTGGCACATTTAATATGATACACCCCCTATTATGTTTCATATCATTTGCACGAAGCTTGCCTCTTATGTTGCCATCTTCATATCTTTATCATCACTCCATGACATTGCATTACATTGCATAATCATGAATTTTCAAACAATTGGCTTCGCGAAGCGTGTAAGTCCAACTTTCAAACTGCATTTTGAGTATGTCATTTGCATTTTGCCCTGAACTACGCTGGTTTGATTCCTTGCAAAGGGATGTGTAGGCAACCTTCAGGTTCAACCAATTGCATCTGCATCTTATTTGTTTGCCCAAGTCTTATGGCCTTGTCAAAAGGGTTGTCTGCGGGCTTTGACATTCACTCATATCAAGAAATGACTTTAAGCTCTATCAAAGAGGGGCAACTATAGACACCCCATTTTAATCGGCCCTAAGACTTGGGCGCTTTCTTTTGATTACTCGATGATGACAATCAAAATGTGTTCCCCAGTAGTCCTTAACAAGAAAAATGAAATTTGAGCTTTAATCCCAACCTTCACACATTTTTAACCAAACTATTTGAGACCTTAAAACCCTCTTTTCAAAATATTTTTCCAAATATTTCTACGATATTCCGAGGCTCCCATTTCAATTAAAATATTGCACTTTTCTGTAAACCGAGTAAGGACAAATTAGAAATAAATGGAAGGAAGGTGAACTCTTTAAAATATATATATATATATATATATTTAAAAACATCTTCTTTATAGGTTTGGATGGGTTTGGATTTGAAGGAAACATAAGGGGATGGAAGAAAACTGGTTTAGGGAAAGGATGATCATCGAATTGTTAAGAAAGAAATGAACAGCCTTCACTAAATTAGACATATCTCTTTGTACTTTTAGATTTTAAATGTGAGGCCATCATTATTGGAAATGAGACTTCTGGGGCTTTAATTTAGATCCAAGAATCACCCAAAACTAAGTCTAGATAAGAGAGATATGGCCATTTGAAGTTGGGCTTAAGAATAGATTTTGTTGACTTGGCCCGAGAGAAATGAACAACCTTCACTAAATTAGGCATATCTCTTTGTACACTTAGAATTTAGATGTGAGGCCCGCACCATTGGAAGCTAGACTTCTGGGGCTTCAATTTAGACCCAAGAACCACCTAAAACCAAGTCCATATAAGGACGATATGCTCGTTTGAAGTTAGGCTTAATAGCAGATTTTGTTGACTCGACCCAAAATAATAATAGCCTATTTTTCTTGGTTTTGGTTCGGTTGGGACACCCCATTTACCTATTTTTTGATCCATTCAAGTGCACCCACTCATCCTCCATTATACCTAATCATTCCCCATTGTCAAAAAGAGGTTTCGTTTGCATCCATAAAGGAGTATCTCATGCAACCACCTTGAAAATTTGCCCTCCTATCACATTTTTGTCTCCCACATTTTTTTTGACCTTTACTCTCCCTCATTGCCTATATAGAATGATCATATTGTAAGAGAGAGAGAGAGGACCATGGAATTGAAGAGAAAAGAGTGAGAAAATGGAGAAAAGAGTGAGAAAATGGTGAAAAAAAGAGAGAAAAATTGAGTTTTTGAGCCAACAATACTCCTATCTTCCATATACACCCCATACCTTCCATACAAACAAAAATTCCATCTTTCCTACACCCAAAACTCCTCCAAAAATTCTAAAATAGCTAAATTTTAGTAGTGATTGATCAAAGGAAAGAGTTGCCTTGTTTGGGAACAGGCTAATTTAGTAATTTTTTGACTATTTGGCTAAAATATGAGCTAAAAAAAACTAGTATGTTTGGGATGACTTTGGATTGAGAACACACTTCCTAAACTTGAGGGTGATCAAGAGGAAGTTTGGAAATCAAGAAGTTCAATCTTTCTTTGGAAGGTGAATTTCTAGTCTTTCATTTTCTTATATTTTCTATCTCATATTTATTTTATTGTTTTTTATTTCATAGTGTTTTGTTATAATCCAAGTGGTTTGTTTATCTCATATTTATTTTCTTACTTTAAATTTCATAGTGTGTTGTTGTAATCTAAGTAGTTTGTTTAGCTCATAATTATTATTTTTTTTTTATTCACTTGCTTTAATTTCATATTAGTTTTGTTGTAATCTTGCATGTTCTACCTCATATTTACTTTCTTGTTTTAAGTTCATATTGTAATCTTGCATGTTCTATCTTATATTTGCTTTTTTGTTTTAATTTCATAGTAATTGTGTTGTAATCTTGCATTTCCTAGCTTATATTTTTCTTGTATTAGTCTTATATTAGTTTTGTTATAATCTGGCATGTTCTGCCTCATATTTGTGTTTTTTTTGTTTGTTTTAGGTTCATGTTAGTTTTGTTGTAATCTTGCATGTTCTATCTTATATTTGTTTTCTTGTTTTAGTTTCATAGTAATTATGTTGTAATCTTGCATTACCTAGCTTATATTTTTCTTGTATTAGTCTCATATTAGTTTTGTTATGATCTTGCATGTGCTACCTCATATTTGCTTTTTTTTTTTGTTTTAGGCTCATGTTAGCTTTGTTGTAATCATGTATGTTTTATCTTATATTTGTTTTCTTGTTTTAATTTCATAGTAATTATGTTGTAATATTTCATTTCCTAACTTATATTTTTCTTGTATTAGTCTCATATTAGTTTTGTTGTAATCTTGCATGTTCTACATTATATTTGTTTTCTTGTTTTAGATTCATGTTAGTTTCGTTGTAAGTTTGCAATTTTTTTTATTTGTTTTCTTGTTTTTAATCTAACCGGTAGTGGTTAGCTGAGCCACTTACATATTTCTTGTTTGTTCATTTTCTTGGTTTCGCAATAAGATAGATTTTGCTAGGCCTAGTTGGCCGGCCTATTTGGTCTGTCGGTTAACTTCTTTTGGACAAGACGACGTTGTCTTCCGATGTTAACCGCTTTTGGTGGTTTCCAAGGCACATGAAACTTTTTTTTTTCTTTTGTTTATTTTCTTTTGAGTGTATTGTGAGATTTTTATTTTGTTGTAATATTCTTCTCACCCCCCTCTAATTTGGTTTGTAATTATTCTTTCAAGTGTTGTAATAATTCCTCGCCCCGCTTCTTTCTATCCCGTTCTTTTACTTGCTTTCTTTATCTGTGAATATCCATCATATTTTGTCTTTCATTATATCCATGCTTTGCATCCATGTTTCATGCATCTTGATTCAACTAATTTTGTATTTGTGGATTTAATCAATTCCTATGTGATTATGTGAGCTACCTCATGGTCTTGAGATGATTCACATGTCATATCTTAAAAGTCGAATCTTTAATTACATCTCATGAGTGAATTGCATTAGGATTTTGTATATAAGATCATGCATATTTTACTAACTTTGTTTTGTAGCTTGTTCACGGAACGTCAAACATGTAAGTTTTTATGCTTTAGCATCTTGTTTGTGTGTGTTTTTCTTACTATGTTCAGTATTCTACTATGAGACTACTTGCTTATGTAATATAACTCAATGAATGCCAGTGGATGGAGGTTGTGGCGCTTAATTTGGAATGTTGTTGATTTTCATATTTGTAAATTCAATTTATTTGGGTTGTACATCTTTAAAACACTTTCAAAACTACATGAAATCAAGTTGTTCCAAAGTGGGTGACATAGTCTATACTTGTATGCTTCACATAGTAATTTTTTTAGTGTTTATTAAATAATCGGAATATGAACATGTAAAGTAAATAAAATTCATATCATGGTGTAGTAAAGGCCGATCTTTTGATCGGGTGAGTAGGGGTGCTCAATTAATGACCTTCCTCTCTCATACCTAAGGTTCTGAACCGAGACAACTTTGGTTATGACGAATAGTGGCCTTGGTACGAGTCATGGGTTTTCTAATTTCCCAAAATATTAGGTGGCGACTCTGAGATCTGATGACGTAGTCCATTTCTGGAAAAATATTTTTTGCAATAAAATGGATTTTCTAAAATTTGCCAAATGTGGACTCTCGTCTAAGTTTCACATTGCACTAGTGAGACTTGATCAAAGAGACCAAGGGTCCGAACTGTTTAACGCGCACAGGTATCTCCCAGGAAGAAAATGTTGGTCTCCTATCTGTTGGAAGAAAATGTTGGTCTCCTAGCTGTTGGGCAGAAGTTGGAGATGGTCCTTTACTTGGGCTTGGGATTGTGCATGAAACAACAAAAAAAAATGTAGTTAATTCAACAAAGATTGAAAACCGTGCAAAGCCGACAGAAAAGTTACGTGGATGTCCAGAGGCAAGACAGGAAATATGAAGTAAGTGACCATGTTTTTATAAAAGTGACACCAATAAAAGGACAGACTCGTTTCAGAACCAAGGGTAAGTTAGCGCCGAGGTATGTCAGGCCATTTGAAATTATTGAAAAGATTAATCCAGTGGCATATCAAGTGACACTTCCTCCCGAAATGGAACATATACATAATGTTTTTTATGTCTCAATGTTGCGGGATTATCTCCGGGATCCTTTTCAAGTTATTGAGCCTGCCCACGTGGTGTTGAGTGATGCTTATACATATGAAGAACGACCCATTCAGATTGTTAATCGTCGGATCAAAAAGTTGAGAAATAAGGAAATTCCACTAATGAAAGTGGATTGGCAAAATCATGGTGGTGTCTATGCAACTTGCGAAAGAGAGGATGATATGAAGAAAAGACATCCAGACCTATTTCTACTTGATCCTATATTCTTTCCGGATGAAGGTAATTGAGTTTGGAGGACCAAACGTCCTAAGGCGGAGAGGATGTGGCAACCGTCTCCTTGATTAAGCAAATTAATTAGATTGATTACGTGTTTAATGTTAATTGTGTAATTGGGTGGTATTAAGTGTTATTGTTATGCCATGTGACTATTTGAAATGTGTTATTGCGGACAGATAGGTTAGAGTGAATATTAAACCTGTTTGATTCGTTAATTTTAACAAGTTAGAATTAAATCATAAATAGGAATTAGAGCCTAAATCCGCATTGGTATAATCTAATTTAGTGTAAGTGAAATTTTCCATCATAAGTTGTTTTATTTCTGTTTATATCTGTTTGACGTAGAAAGATCTGTTCATGTTTTCGTTTCGGTTTTTCGAATTGAAGGCCTTATCGGCATCCGATTCAGAAATTGACTTGGGATATGTGTTATTTAGGATTTTTAGAAATTTATGGTAGGTTCGATTTAAATTCGATTCGGAATGAAATAATTAGAATAATTAATGTCCATTTGATTAGTTTTAACAAATCACCACTAATCAAGCCTATATAAGGCCACTATATGTGCCACTACTTATCATTTCTCTTCGTTACATCTTTGAGACACACAAACAAACGAGAGAGAGAGAGAGTGTGAAGAGGAACTAGGGCCAATTTTGGAGAATTAAAATCAATAAGAGAGATTTGCTAGAGTTGGTTGAAGAATTGAAGAAAATTGGAACATCTAAACTCCTACACTTGTGAATTGAAAACTTGAGGTGAGAATTCAACTCATACACTAAATGTTTGACTCAATAGGAGGATGAATTCAAGAGGGTTGAAGAGTTAGATAAAAGAATTAAGCTTAAATGATGAATTTGAGCATGAATCATGCATTGCATGCATCTTTCATAAAAATTGGGTTTGAATTCCCATTTGAATCTCACATGCATAGAGATGTATTTGATAAATGTTGAGAAACTTACATGACTGTGTATATATCATCTCATTTGTTCATAATTTGTGGAGTTTGAACTCAATTCAATGCATGCATGTGTCATACATAAAGTTTAAAGATTAGCTTGAATAATTGGCATGACATTGGGCCTTGATTTCATGAAGTGATCTTTAATTCTCCATGTTTTCTCAAGCTTTTGGCCCAAAAGAACATGCTTTGTGGCTTTGAATTCGAGTTATGGGCTTGGGAGTGCAATCTGAAAATTTCAAAATTTGCGCCATTCGCTTGACCGACAGAATCTGCGCTCGAATGACCACTCTGTGATCTTGTGCTTTCGCTCGAGCGACCAGAAGTTTGTTCAAGCGTGAAATGAATGCTCCCAGAAGTGCTCATGTTTTGCAGTCTGCTAGAGCGACAAGAGTTGCACTCGAGCGAAGACCCGAGTCTTACGCTCTAGCGAGCATCGAGCGGGTATCGAGCGGGAAAATCATGCAACCAGCACTTTTTCAAAGTTTGTAGATCGCTCGAGCGAAGGAAGCTACGCTCGAGCGACCACTCACATTTGGCATGTCCGCACGAGCGAAGAAAGTTACGCTCGAGCGGGAACCCTGTTTTCAGAAATTTAACAAAGTGTTTTTTAATGCATTTTGGCATCCTTATTGCATCCTAAGCATTCCTAGGCTAAGATTGGGTCACCATAATGGGGATAAAGGATAGAAACACACAAAGAACAAAGTGAAATAAGTTACGTACTATCCGAGCGTGTGCTTCAACTATATATTGTTATGTGTCTATGTAGGTCACGCGCTATAAGATAGTTGAATCGCCTACTTAATCTATTTGCCTGAAAATCAATTGTGAGTAACAATGTTGTAAAGTTATGTTTGATTATAATTATTTTCTAAACAGTTGACTGTATTGTTTTCTGAAATGACATTATTTACCGAATGAATGTTTGTCATATTTTATGAATTGTACTCGTGGCATCCATAGCAACTGACTGTTACTGCTACTGCTATTGTTACTGTTACTGAGATCTCTGTCAGTTCCTATCCTTGGAACTACTGTTACTGTATTGATAGCCATCAATTGACTATTCGGTCTATCAAGACCTACTGTACTGTTTGCTGTTGGATGTACCACGTATGACTGTTATGATTACTAAATGACTGATATGACATGAAATATGAGGCATTGATTGAATAACTGATCTATAGATGCAATTAACTACTTTTAATTATTGAAAGGGCATTCATTGTTAACCCCTTTACACATTTGTTGTTCACTAGGCTTTAGCTCACAGTTTACTATATATATGTAGGTGGTCAGGCACCAGAGCAAAGTTAGCAGCGTTGACCTGAACCCATTTTATTAAGCCAACGTACTATGCCTCACTGCGAGGTTCCGAACCGTTAATGTCAAGGCTTGTTTTTGAGTGCTTTCTTATGAAGTCAAGTGAATATTGTATAAATCGTTTTGGTTTTGGGATTTAATTCCCTAACGTCTGTTTTATTTTGTATATAAACGTTTTATGGACTTAAGTGTTTGTACATATATCAGTATATGAAACTTGTGTTACTTATTCAAGTCCTTGCAGCTCATTGGACGTTATATTTTATTATTTACAAGCTTCCACCAAGCTTTATTATTACATTATTGTTAAACAGACCTTTTTGTAATCTCGAATTACTAGCTAGTCATGATGCTAGACTTATAGGGAAGGGTTTAGGTCGTGATAGTAATGGAGAGGATATTGAGAATGAAATAGAGAAAGCACGTGTAGAAATGATTGAAGACAATATTGATTATCAAACAGATAAAATAAGAAATGCAGAAGAAGATTTAGACGATCCTAAGCCGAGGATGGCATTTGACTCCATAGATGAGGTTATGAAATTTTACACAAGATATGCAAAAGAAGAAGTTTTGCCGTGTGCAAAAGAACTTCTAGTAGAGGAAATGATGGGAGATGAGATATGCGACAATTACTTATAATCGCGGTGGAAATCTAAAGATCCGATCAAGCAAGCTTATTAAGTTGCAACCAAAATTGAAGACAAGTTGCAAGGTAACGGTCACGGCAAATTTATGCACTAGTGGAAAGTGGAGGTTGAACTTCGTTAAGCTTGACCATAACCATGGACTAAGTCCAGGGAAAACTCGATTCTTCAAATAGTTGATGGAGGTGGACATGAGAAACTAACATTTTTTGAGAAGAACACGAGAAACTATCTTAATGGAATAAGGCGTTTACAGCTCAAGGGAGGAGATGTTGCAATGCAAAATTACTTTCTAAAAATGCAATCTGACAGTTCTAACTTCTTTTCCATGATTGATTTGAATGAAGAAGGCTGACTAAGGAATGTATTTTGGGCACACGCGAGGAGTAGAGCGGCTTGGCGCGAGGAGTAGATAATCAATATTGCTAGGATGTGGGTTAATCTCAACCAAAGACACAGAGTCATTTACATGGTTATTTCAATCTTGGCTCACATGCATGTTTGAAAGCCCTCTGAGTGCAATAATCACAAATCAAGACAGAGCTATGCAAAAGGCTATTGCAAAGGTTTTGCCTAATGCACGACACAGGTGGTGCTTGTGGCACATCATGAAAAAGGTGCTCGAAAAATTGAAAAAGTACAAAGAATATGAACCAATCAAATTTGAAATGCAAAATGTTGTTTATGATTCATTGACCAAAGAAGAATTTGAAAAAAGATGGGATAGGTTCATTGAGATGTTCGAGCTTCAAAGTAATGAGTGGTTACTTGGGTTGTATGAAAAGAGACATCGTTGGGTGCCAGCTTTTGTCAAAGATATATTTTGGGCAGGAATGTCAACAACTCAGCGTAGTGAAATCATGCATGCCTTTTTTTATGGCTATATCAATTCAAAAACCACTCTGAAACAGTTTGTTGAATAGTATGAGAATACATTGGCAAAAAAGGTGGAAAATGAAAATCATGAGGAATTTAATTCTTTTAGCTCATCCATCCCATGTATAAGTTATTAGGAGATAGAGAAGCAATTTCAAAGTGCATATACGAGAGCAAAATTCAAAGAGTCCCAGTGAGAGATATTAGGAAAGATTTATTGTGATTTAACTATATGTAAAGAAGGTGGTGGCTATTCAAAATATGCAATTGATGAATATGTCAAGGTTGGAGAAAGCTATCAACGTGCAACTTCCATTGTTTTAAGGATGATACGAAAGAAGTTAATTGCAATTGTCGATTATTTGAGCGTTACTACAGAAATTTCTTCAAGTTTTAGAATTGTTTAACCATAAATGTTGAACTTTTTTTCAATGTCAAAATATAAATTTTTGCAATTTTTCTACAATGCTTAACTTTTCAATCAACCACCATCAACCACAAATAATAAACCAAGTAGCAACACAGACAAATTAACCACAAAAATAACACCAAAATTACACAATTTCATTACAAAAACATACATAATCATTTGATCTTGTTTTACATTCGTAAGTTGATAGACACTACTACTGATTACATACATTTGTGTACATTTTAAAGATTAAAAAAATAATAAAAAAAAATTGTGTACACTTTCATATAATGCCAAGCAATATTCAAAAAAATATTTGGTTCATATCCTAGAGTGAAGTCTCTGAACCATCATTCTTACTTCATTCATCATCTTTAGCATCTATTAGACCAACACCTCTAGTAGAAACACCCAAATTAAAATGTCAAAAAATTGCATCTTGCACTAGCACATTTCAAGTACAATCTATCAAGACTTTCTGCAAAATCCGATATTTGAATTAGTGCTCGTCACCCGCATTTGTCATTGTCTATTATGAAACTTTAAGGCACCAACATTGTTTGATCTTATGCCACATGATGGAATTTTTTCCTGTTATCAGAGGGGGAAAAAAAAATCAATTGACATGCCATTTAATAAACAAGGTTACTATTTCTTAGAGGACTTTCAACAAACACTTTAAAGGTGCCACTAAATAAACAAAGCTACTATTTTCCATTTGATTTTCAACAAACAACTAGAATGCCTCAAAAAAGGAAGAAGAAAAAAAAGGCACAAATCAAACAAGATCCACAAATATTCAACTACAAATGAGAGGATGAACTCTAAAAATAAAATAAAAAATCCTAAAATAAATTCTTACAAAAGGATGGAAATGCGGATGTATAATTGAAATTGATAGTTGAGATGTTGATTTTTGTTGCTATGTAAAAAAAAATTTGAACCAAACACACAATGTTAGAGTATGAATTTCTCAATAAAAAATAAATAAATAAATAATTGTTCACTTAATCAAAAAATAATAAACCTCAAAATATATAATTCCTTGCAAAAATTAAAAGAAAAAAAAAAGCTTTCCAAAAATTTAAAAATAAATTAAAATTAAATCATACAAAAAATTAGATCTCATAAATTAAAATTTTACTTGATCAACCCACTCCTTTCCACACAGTTTACTTTTCTTCGATGAAGATTTTTTTTTCTATTCTTCCATGATGACTATTCAGCTTTCAATGGACTCAACAACCTCCTGTGCTTTACAAAAAGTGATTTTTAATTCTTTTTACAAATCACGTGCTATTGTCTGGGGAGAGAAGGAGAGTTGTTTAGTGGTGGGACTCACTAACCTTGGGTGGCAAGCCAGCTAAATTTTTGGTCATTTGTTCAACAGTAATGTTACAGGCCCCAAAGAGATGACCAAATAAATGACCAAAAATCTAGTTGGACTTCCACCTAAGATTAGTGGGCCCCACCACTAAACAATTCTCATTTTCCTCTCACGTGGTAGAAAGAAAGAAGCAGAAAAGGAAAAAAACAAACAAACAAACAAACAAAAAGGTGCCAAAACCCTTCAACCCTTTTCAGACTTTCAGTTCATTGAAAAAAGCATAATCATCACCGAAGGGAAAAAAAAAATCATCGCCGAAGAAAATAGCCTGCGTCGAAAGAAGAAGTTGATCAAGTAAGTTTTTAATTTGTGGGATCTACTTTTTTTTTTGTATGATCTAACTTGTTAAAATTATAAATCACTATAATTTGCAACTAGCTTTTTTTCAACCTCAGTGCAGCTAGTTTTTTGTTCTCTGTGAAGATGCCAGGAGCTTCTAAATCAATTTTTTTTATTATTTTATTTTTACAGAGCAACAAAAATCAACATCTCAACTATTAATTTCAACTATACATCCTCATTTCCATCATTTTGTAAGAATTTATTTAAGGATTTTTTATTTTTAGAGTTCAACCTCTCATTTCTAGTTGAATATTTGTGGATCTTGTTTGATTTGTGCCTTTTTTTTGGGGGGGAGGGGGGGGAGGGGCTTCCCTCTCTCTTCCTATTTTGAGGCATTCTAGTTGTTTGTTGAAAATCAACTGAAAAATGGTAGCTTTGTTTATTTAGTGGCACCTTCAAAGTGTTTGTTGAAAGTCCTTTGAGAAATTGTAACTTTGTTTATTAAATGGCATGTCAATTGATTTTATTTTTTTTTTGATAACAGGAAAAAAATTCCATGCTGTAGCATAAGATCAAACAATGTCGATGCCTTAAAGTTTCGGAATAGACAATGAAAAATGAGAGTGGCGAGCACAAATTCAAATATCGAATTTTGCAGAAAGGCTTGATAGATTGTACTTGACATGTGCTAATGCAAGATGCAATTTTTTGACATTTTAATTTGGGTGTTTCTAATAGAGGTGTTGGTCTAGTAGGTGCTAAAGATGATGAATGAAGTAAGAATGATGGTTTAGAGACTTCACTCTAGGAGATGAACCAAATATTTTTTGAATATTACTTGGCATTATATGAAAGTGTGCACAATTTATTTTATATTATTTTTTTAATCTTTAATATGTACACAAATGTATGTAATCAATAGTAGTGTCTATGAACTTATGAATGTAAAACAAGATCAAATGATTATGTATCTTTTTGTAATGAAGTTGTGTAATTTTGGTGTTATTTTTGTGGTTAATTTGTCTGTATTGCTAGTTGGTTTATTATTTGTGGTTGATGGTGGTTGATTGAAAAGTTGAGCATTGTAGAAAAATTGCAAAATTTTATATTTTAACATTGAAAAAAAGTTCAACATTTATGGTTAAACAATCCTAAAACTTGAAGAAATTTTTGCAATAACACTCACCAAATTAATGATGATCAAATGATCAAAAATCTATTTTAGATTATGAATTAAGACTATTACAATTTGTCAAATTCTGAAGCTTCATTTAAGATTCCAAATGTGATTGTTCCAAGAGTCAAATTAAAAACAAAAGCTGGAAAAGTATTTCCACCATGTACATTAATCATATATCATATCCATTCAAAAAAATTGTAGCAACACAAAGAAGCATCCATACAAAATCATAAAATGCTTCAAATCTTTGGTCATTCTTCATCATTCAATTTTGACTTCAAATCTTTGGTCCCTCTTCAACTTTATCTTCTTCTGGTGACAGCATGGAAGTAGGAGCTAAATCATAACATGCTTTCTGAGATGGATGAATATTACTCTACAATAAAAATAATAGAAATTATAAGATGCATATTTTAAGAAATTGTACCTAATAATCTATATAAAAATAAATAAAATAAAATGGAGAGCATGTTATGTACCTGGGATTCACTACCATTGAAGAAAATTGAGTTCGTGTCAAAGCCTTGTCCTCCTGTACTTGATTGAAATGGATATCTTCCACCTAATAGCATATTTGGATGATCATAATATGAATGTATCCCAAAAAAATTTGGATAGACAGACATGTTCGGCTACATTAATGATCCCCTATTAAAGGCATAACTTTCTCCACCAATATATTGTGATCGTTGCATTTCAGTCTCCTACATTGATAAAAATATTGCATCCATTATACTTTAATCTATTGACATCATTGTATTTAAAATAAATAAATGTCTTACATCTTAGGTAAAACCCTCTTGTGTTCTAGTCACACCAAAACCCGTAATAGAGGTTGTAACATGAACATTTTCAGTCTCTTCAAAGTCCTATTTAAGCATTAAAAATAAAAAGTTAGTAACAAAAAAATAATCAATAAAAGAAGTAAAAAAAATGTATGATATTGATTATCTTCACTACATTTCCCTCATTACAAGTGGTGGTCTTTTGCTTCTTATTTCTTTGCTTCTTTTTCTTAACAACTTTTTCAACGATGGATTGCTTTCTTTTCAATGGAGGTCGCCCTTTTGACGAAGAGCCAATGGATCAAGAGTGGCTCTACTCTCTTTTGGAATTATTATACCATCACCACATGAGGGAAAACCATTATGAATACTTGTAGATCTTGGCTTATTGCTACCATAAATATCTCCAACTTCTGTGAACTCCCATTTCAATTGTTGTATCCGTTCAATCATCTTATCACACTTATCGTTAGTTTCAGCCCCTGAATCGGCAACCTCATAAAAGGCATTGCAAATTTATTAAATCGATGTGCTTCAGGTTTGGTAGAACAATTGGCATAACTAATCCGAATTTTCATGTGGCTCCTTTTAATATTTTTATCCCCATCTCCTCAAGATGTACTTCTCCAGTACTTGGTCAATCTTTCTATTCATGAAGATTGTGATTTGATGCTTGCACAATATTCCCCTAAATTCAAATAATCGACAATTGCAATTAACTTCTTTTGTATCATCCTTAAAAACAACAATGAAAGTTGCACGCTGATGGCTCTCTCCAACTTTGACATATTCATCAATTGTATATTCTGAAATGCCACCATCTTCTTTACATGTAGTCAAATCACAATAAATCTTTCCTAATATCTCTTGCTGGGACTCTTTGAATTTTTCTCTTATGTAAGCACTTTGAAATTGCTTCTCTATCTCATAATGACTTATACATGGGATGCATGAGCTAAAAGAATTGAATTCCTCAAGATTTTCATTTTCTACCTTTTTTGCCAATGCATTCTCATACTGTTCAACAAACTGTTTCAAAGTGGTTTTCGAATTGATATAGCCATCAAAAAAGGCATGCATGCTTTCACTACGCTGAGTTGTTAACATTCTTGTCCAAAATATATCTTTGACAAAAGCTGGCACCCGACGATGTCTCTCTTCATACAACCAAGCAACCACTCATTATTTTGAAGTTCAAACATCTCAATGAACCTATCCCATCTTTTTTCAAATTCTTCTTTGGTCAATGAATTATAAACAACATTTTGCATTTCAAATTTGATTGGTTCATATTCTTTGTACTTTCTCAATTTTTCGGGCACCTTTTTCATGATGTGCCACAAGCACCACCTGTGTTGTGCATTAGGAAAAACCTTCGCAATAGCCTTTTGCATAGCTTTGTCTTGATCTGTGATTATTGCACTCGGAAGGCTTTTAAACATGCATGTGAGCCAAGATTGAAATAGCCATGTAAATGACTCTGTGTCTTCACTTGAGATTAACCCACATCCTAGCAATATCGATTGTCCATGGTGGTTCACTCCAACAAAAAGAGCAAATGGCATGTCATATTTATTAACCAAATATGTTGTATCAAATGTTACTACATCACCAAACTCACGCCAAGCCGCTCTACTCCTCGCATCTGCCCAAAATACATTCCTCAATCGGCCTTCTTCATTCAAATCAATCATGGAAGAGAAGTTAGAATTGTCGGATTGCATTTTCAGAAAGTAGTTTTGCATTGCAATAGCATCTCCTTTCTTGAGCTGTAAACACCTTATTCTATTAAGATAGTTTCTCGCATATTTCTCAAAAAATGTTAGCTTCTTATGTCCATCTCCCTCAACTACAAATGAATTAAAATTTTGATTCATTTTGATGCCAGCTATATCATTCAATTCAAGCCTTCGTTTGACATGTGATTGAAGTATCCGATTGCATTTGAAGAATCGAGTTTTCCTTGGACTTAGTCCATGGTTATAGTCAAGATTAATGAAATTCAACCTCCATTTTCCACTAGTGCATAGATTTGCCGTGACCCTTGCCTTGCAACTTGTCTTCAATTGTAGTTGCAACTTAACAAGATTGCTTGATCGGATCTTTTGCTTTCCACTGCGATTTCAAGTAATTGTCGCATATCTCATCTCCCCATCATTTCTTTTACTAGAAGTTCTTTTGCACACGGCAAAACCTTTTTCTTTTGCATATCTTGTGTAGAATTCCATAACCTCATCTACAAAGTCAAATACCATCCTTGGCTTAGGATCTTCTAAATGTTCTTCTGCGTTTCTTATTTCATCTATTTGATTATCAATATTATCTTCAATCACTTCTGCACTTGCTTTCTCCATTTCATTCTCCTAGTGCATAGATTTGCCGTGACCCTTGCCTTGCAACTTGTCTTCAATTGTAGTTGCAACTTAACAAGATTGCTTGATCGGATCTTTTCCTTTCCACTGCGATTTCAAGTAATTGTCGCATATCTCATCTCCCCATCATTTCTTTTACTAGAAGTTCTTTTGCACACGGCAAAACCTTTTTCTTTTGCATATCTTGTGTAGAATTCCATAACCTCATCTACAAAGTCAAATACCATCCCCGGCTTAGGATCTTCTAAATGTTCTTCTGCGTTTCTTATTTCATCTGTTTGATTATCAATATTATCTTCAATCACTTCTGCACTTGCTTTCTCCATTTCATTCTCAATATTCTCCCCATTACATTTTGTGTTGCCATAATCACTTGTTACTCTGTCTTCCATCCTTTTAAAATATAACAAAGAATTATAAGCATCATTTTAAAATTTGGCAAACATTTAACCCACCAAAATTGAACAGAAATAGTGCATTATTATTTAGTACAAATCTCTTAAACCAAAAAATAATCTGCCAAGACTTTTGACAAATATTAAAGTTAAAATAAAAATTTTATTTAGGTAAAGCAGAGGAGTACAAAAAGAAATATAACCCAATTCCATCAATTGATATTAAGACAGAGCATCATATATTTAAAAATAAAATAAAATTAAGGCAGAGCAGCACAACTTTCATTAAGATTGAAAAAGAGAGCACAACACAATAATATTGTTCACTATTTCAACCTTTTTTTTTTTCTTTTAAGACTTTTAACAAATATTTAGGCATGTTTGGTTTATGGATTTGAGTAAAAATTTTAAAAATAAAATAAAAAAATAGATGAAATATAAATATATTTCATTTATGTTTTACCCACTTTTTCATTTTTAAATTTTTTTTTTTATCTAAGTTTATGAATCAACTAGATCATTAGGAATTTGAAAATGAAAAATAAAAAGGTGGGACACAATTTCTTTTTTCAAATCTGATTCAAATCTATGAATCAAACACAATGTTAGAACGTGAATTTCTCAGTAAAAAAAAATAAAAAAATTCAATGTTCAATCAAAAAATAATAAACCTAAAAATATATAATTCCTTGCAAAAATTAGAAGAAAAAAAAAAGCTTTCTAGAAATTTAAAAATAAATTAAAATTTATAATTTTAACAAGTTAGATCATACAAAAAAAAGTAGATCCCACAAATTAAAAACTTACTTGATCAACATCTTATTTCCACGCAGGCTATTTTCTTCAGCGATAGTTTTTTTTTCTTTGGTGATGATTATGCTGTTTTCAATGGACTGAAAGTCTGAAAGGAGTTGAGGGGGTTTTGGCGCCTTTTTGTTTTTGTTTTTCTTCTTTTCTGCTTCTTTCTTTCTATCACGTGAGAGGAAAATGAGAATTGTTTAGTGGTGGGGCCTATTAATCTTAGGTGGCGGTCCAACTAGATTTTTGGTCATTTATTTGGTCATTTCTTTGGGGCCTATAGCATTACTGTTTGTTCGATCATCTACTTGGACCCTGTAGCATTACTATTGTTGTTATCGTATTTGGTTCTAGCAGCGGATTATCATCGCTATGTTAAAATAAAAAAAAAGATTTAATTTAATTTTTTTTTAAAAAATGATAAAAATAATTTAAATTAATATAAAAATATAAGAAGTTTATTCCACTATCACTTTTACTTTTGGCCAAATCATGAACAATGAACAAGTGCAAGGAAGACAAAAAAAAAAAAAAAACTAATCACTTTGCTTGGTTTAAGTTTTTCAAAAATACTTTTTAGAAAATTCGACTTTCTTATTTTTCGTAATTTTTATATTTTTATTGAATTTTTTTAATATTTTAAGCAATTTTTTTAATTTTTAGACACACCTAACATAAAATATATTTAAAAAAATATAATTTTTATGAAAAAAATCTTTAAAAAATTCACTAAACAACAAAAATACAAAAATTCATTATATTTTTCATATTTTTGTACATTTATTAGTTTTTAAAATATTTTTTCACAAATATTTTACTTTTCAGATACATCTAAGTAAGATGTATCTAAAAATGATTAAAATTTTAAAAAACAAAAAAATATAAAAAGTAAAAAACTCAATTTTCAAAAAACTCAAACCAAATACACTAAATAAAATTAAGAGTCCAATAAGAAAATAGTAAAACATTTATAAACTATTGGGAGTCTCCAATATATATGCTAATCCCATTATTTTAAAGAAATCATAATCCCACAAGACTTATTCTCATTGGTTTACTCCTTTGATAACTTTTAGTTTTAGTCAAATTTATTTATTATAAATTGTCATATTATTATTTTTATTTATATTTATATATCTTTTCATAAAAAATAAAAAATTACTAAAATAGTTTTTTCAAAAACAATTTATGAATTTTTAATTCATATATATATTTTAATATTTTTTATATTTAATTATTTTTTTTACCTTTTAAGTTCTCTTAATCCACATATATTTAAAAAGTACACAAAGTGTTTTTTTTAAAAAAATATTTATTAAATAAAAAAAATACAATAAAAATATAAAAAGTGTAATACACTTTGTATTTTTTTTGCATTTATTGTTTTTTTTTTAATTTGCTCCACAAATATTTTATTTTTAAGTATATTTAGATTTTCTGTATATAAAAAATAAAAGGGTTAATTACAAAAAATAATAATTATAAGGTTTCATATGTTTTTCATTTTACGCCCCAGTATTTCAATTTCGATAAATTAAATATTAGAATTTCATCGGTGTTTCAATTATAAGGTTTCATATGTTTTTCATTTTACGCCCCAGTATTTCAATTTCGATAAATTAAATATTAGAATTTCATCGGTGTTTCAATGTGCCCCATTCGTCCATATCCTTTTGTGTAACGTAACTAATGAGATTTAAAGTGAAAAATACTGGAGTTTAAAGTAAAAAACACGTGAAATCTTGGAGTTTATTTTGTAATTAATTAATTTTTTTTAGTGATTTTAATTTTTCAAAATGGTTAATTACACAAAAAAATCCAAAGATTTCATTAATTTTTCACTTTAAACTCCCTTCGTTACTTTACATAGACAGAGATGGACAAAGGGGGTACATTGAAACACAGATTGAACTCTAAAGTTTAATTTATCGAAATTGAAACCCTTTCGTTACCTTATACAAAAGGAGATGGATGAAGGGACATATTGAAACACGGATGAAACTCAAAGATTTAATTTGTCGAAATTGAAATATTAGGGTTTAAAGTGAAAAATATGTGAAATCTTGAAATTTTTTTATGCTTAACCCAAAATAGAAATTTGACTAAAATAAAAAAAATTACTAAAAATAAAAACACACAATGCAAAAAATTCAAAAAATATTTTTAAAATTTTTAAGCCAAACAGATTAAAGTTCATATTATTTTACAATCTAACACGGTGGGAGTTTGTAAAGTTGTTATTTTAGTAGGCTATTTTAGTTTTTGGCTATTTTAATATGTTAAAATTTTTATGTTTGGGAAGATATTGAATCTATACTATATATATAAACAAATGTAGTGAAGTATGAGAATTCTCCAAACTCTTAATACTAAATTCTTATGGATTCTCTCTCCTACGTGTCACTTTTCAAGTCTCCCCTCCCACTTTTCATGAAGTGATTGATAATTGTAATATGCACGAATTATTCAATAAAAATTCTTTTCAAGTACTATCACAAAATGCATTCGAAGATCTATAAATCTAGAGCAATTGCATGAAAAAGTTGATAGACCTAAGTAGATTTTATGTAAAACTATATATAGACCCTATGTAAATTTATATGAATTTGAACATGTTGCTTGAAAAGATCTATCATTAAATAATAACAATAGAATAAAGATGAAAAAAAAATTACATGAAATTTTATTACTTCAAATAGATTTCAATTAAAAAAATGATTAACCTCCAGATATTGCTTGCAAAGCTCTACATATATTATTATCTTCCCTGGAGAGGAAAAATAAATAAATTATTGGAGTTAGGAGATATAAAATATTAATACCTTAGGAGATATAAAATATTAATACCTTAAATAAATTTTTATGACCACCACTGCGTTAAGAGGAGGAGGAGGAAAAAAAAAGAAAGAAAAAGGAGGATGCTGTTGATGGTTTGTTTCCAATGTTGATTTTATTAATGGTTGTTCAAATTTATATGGAAACTTAATTTAAAGATAATGTGTTTTGGAGGTTTAGTGTTTAAATTCAAATTTAATTTTTTTTGATAAAGATAAGGAGCTAAAGATATCATAGAAAATTTAATTTTAAAATTTTAACATCACATTTAAAAAAATAAATACAAATCAATTATTTTATTAGCAAACATTTATCTAATAAATGCGAACACTTATCTTGTTGTTTATTTATTATTTTTGACCTTTTTCATCTTAAATCATCGCATAACAAATAGATAATAAGAGGTAGTTAAGACAACCAAAAGTGGAGTAACAAAAGCATACTAAAATTATAATTAATCAAAATGACTAACATTAAATAAAAGAATGCTATTTTTTCATTTTTTTTCAATCAATAAGAGATATTATGTTAATTATCCCACACAATATAATGAATTAAAATAAAATAATTTTTTTTCTTTAATTTTATGTTGATTCACTAAACATAAATAGGTTTGAAAATGCATTAAAATTGAACGGACAAACATAAAGAATAGAAATATTTAAATTATTCAAAAACACCTAACATTTTAAATATGAGATCGCTTGCATTTGCTCAGGCTTTGAATCTGCATAAAAAGATATTTAAAAAAAGAAGAGTGGTTTAAGTCTCAAAAGAAATAAGATCTTGAAAATTAATTTAATCATAAGTTATTTCAACATGGCAATCAACAACCAAATATAATTGGTGATTAAATTTAAAACATAAATCCATATCCAAATAAAATTTGATGATCTCTTCGCTTCCAATATAACATCTGCACCCAAAATAATTAAACACAAATAGTCAATAAGTGAAAGAGTCACAAATTAATAGTAGCACTTCAAAGATAGAATGAAATCTCAATTAAATGACACATTATTAGCCAAAAAAGAAAGAAATAAAAAAATACAGATTGTAGAAAAAAGAAAAGGAAACAAAAACGTAAATAGAATTTACAACAAAAATAAAATAATAATATTCATTTACATAAACTTTCTTTCCCACAAAAGCAAAAACTCATGTAAGTACACATTTCAAATGTAAAGTTGATACAATTGAAAAAAAAAAAAATCAAATCACTTGTGACTTGAAATTTAAAGCAAAATTTTTTAGGCACCGTGAAGGAGAGTCGAAAATGGCACAATATTGATTGTATTTTTTTCTTTTCTTTTCAATGTCGTGTTCATGGTTCCTTTTTCAAGCACTTGTTTTTATATTGAAAAGATTAAGCTTAAACAAAAGATATACTTGGAATTATATCATATTTAAAATTTATATGGATAATTAATTGACGATTTTTAAAGATAAATAAAGTAAGATTTATATACACAAACCAAATAAAAATATTAAGAAATATAAATAAATAGCAAATTTTTTCATTAATTATTGACTTTCTAAAATCTTGTGCATCGCACGAGTGACCACTAGTTTTTATATAAGTGGATGTGTTTATAAGAGAAAAAATAAAATGATTATGAATTTGATCTGATATTTTATTTTATTAATTATTTTAACTTATTTTTATCTTTTTATGAATTTTAGTCTTAAAAAAAATTAAAAATTTTATTGCCAAATACCCCCAAAATTTAAGTAGGATTAGTAAATTAAAGATTTTATTGCCAAATACCCCCAAAATTTAAGTAGGATTAGTATAATTAATCTGATCCCTCCCAAACCCGGAACCCAAAACGTGACGAAGAGCAGGACCGACTCCTACGAATTGATTGTAGGATCGGTTTGGCATAGCTTGGGATTAAAATAGTGCTATAAGATAAAATATGTTATTTTAATTAGATTTTGTTTGTATATCTTAAAAAGTTATAAAATAAAAAAGTCATTATTTTATTTAAGTTATATCATTTTATTTAAGCCATTAGGGGTGTAACTTGAGCGGATTTAACCCGAGCAATTCAAATCCAGTTTGATTTTTTTTAGGACTTGGACAAGATATTTTTAAATTCGGTACGAGTTTGGGTAAATATTCAAAAATCTGAATTAAATTTGGGTAGGATTGGGCAAAGATATCAAATAACCCAAGTAATCCGAAACCCGAATTATACATATATAGATATATAAAAATATTAAATATATATAAATTATTAGTTATTACATGATATTAAAGTAATTTAGATTATTAAATCATATTAAATATATATTAAATATACAAATAGCATAAAACCTTACTATTTTTTATTTTTATTTTCACTCATAAATTGTAAAGACTATTATATCGACATATTTTTTACATTATATAAATTACTTGTTTTGATGGTATTAATGATTTTCTATATAAAAAAAATTGTAAGTAGAGTTAAAGTTTAATAATTTAATAATGTAGCTGAGAAAAAAAAAATTGAATTGATTTATAATTTGGGCAACATCGACCAATCTCGGGTTTAACTCAAGCGGGCTTGGGCAAGTAATCACAAGTTACAATCGGGCATTGGCAGATCTCAACAACAACTTGGGCTGGGCTTGGACAATTCCCAACCCGACCGAACCTGCCCGAGTTGCACAAGTCAATTACCTCTCTACTACATCACTTTAAACCAATTGATATTTCATAAAAAGTCAAAAAGTACACTTATATTTAGATCATTCCAGACCACCCCTAATAGAATAATATCACATTTAATTTATAATTATTTTATTTTTTTTCTTATAAAAATAAAAAAAAAAAACTCTCAAATTAAGCTTTTTACTTCAAAATAAATTTTTTTAATTCCAAATTAAAATAGTCAAAAAAAATAATAAATAAATTAATAAAATAATAATAATAATGATAATAATAATCACTGTGTTTGGTTTGAGTTTTCGGATTAAGTTTTTTGAAAATTGACTTTTTTGATTTTTGTGTTTTTTTTTTTTAGTGAAATTTTTAAATTTAAACATTTTTTTTACTTTTTTAGATGTACCTTACTTAATGTATTTAAAAAGTAAAAAATTTATGAAAAAATATTTTAAAAAATTAATAAATATATAAAAATACAAAAATATATTAATTCTTGTATTTTTTTTTTGTATTTTTGGTATTTAATAAATTTTTTAATTTTTTTTATATTTTTTATATTTTTTAAGTGTATTTATGTTAAGTATGTCTAAAAAATAAAAAAATTATTTAAAATTTTAAAAAAATTCTGAAAAATGTTTTGGAAACTGAAACCAAAGCAAGGTAAATAATATCGAGCCCTATATATACAGGCAGGCGACGCCTCTGTAAAACAAACGCGATCTCTATCCTCCCATCCTTTCCCATATCTGCTCTCTCATCGGCAAATTACTTCTTCGTCGTCCCTATTTCTGTTTCTTACTCAAATCGTTCTCTCTCTCTCTCGGTAAGTCTCTCTCTCTCTCTCTCCCTCCATGTATGTATCTGTATTCTAATCGCTTCAACCCCTTGTTTGTCCAGGATTGCCAGTTTTTTCGAAGACAGAGACCAGACTCACTGTATCGAGAAAATAATCAGAATTCATAGACCGAGGCTGGGCTTAATTGATATATTATCTCTGCTGTCTAGGATTTCAATCCTTGTTCTTATATCGAGGTCTCGTGTTTTTCGATTAGGGTTTTTGTTTTTGGTTTTTTTTTTCAAAGTGAGAGGGAAAAAAATTGTTTACTGGAGTTGTATCAATTCGAGATTAAGCAATTTAGGGTTTGATTGTATTCGTTGTAGCCTTGTGGCCTCTCCCGAATGAATGAACAATTTTGCCTATTAGTTGAGGATTATTGAAAATTTTATTTTTATCTTTTTTATTTATTTATATTCATTGATATATTGCTGTGTTCTTAATTGTAGCTCTTTTGCTTCTGATTTGAAATAGAGAAAGTGCAAACTTGCAAGATATAATTAGATGCATCTGTAAGTTGTGAAAAAAAATCCATATAGAATCCTAAAAAAAAAAAAAAAAAAGGAAAAAAAAAAAAAAAGAATAGAAAAGAAAAGGGTTTGAAAGGAAAGAGAAGGAATTTATGGGTAGCCTTGGTTTGAGCAACTATGCTACTGCTCCGCGGTTTGGAATGTCAGATCCAATATTCACTGGTGAGCCTACTGAGTTTGACGTGATTAAGACTCGCGAATTGGAAAAGGTTGGTATTTTAATGCTACTGAATGAAATCTATTTGTCCCAGTTAGTATAGTTTGGTTGGTTGCTAATGAGGAAACAGAGTAGAAATTGAGTTTTGAACATGGGTATGGTAGAATATTTATTTTTATGTAGAAAAAAGAAAATAGACACTGAGTTCTATGTTTGTGTTCTCAAGGAGAGAAAGCTCTGTCTTGTACTTTCTGTCCCTTTCCCAATGAATTATTCAAGTTTTTGGTTGGAAAATATCCACACCAATTGAATTGGCAATTTTGTTTGGGTGTTCTCCTGTTGAACATAAAATGTGTTGTCGCAATACATCCAATTGGGTAGTTTGATGAATCTCACTTAAGTGAAGGTTTCTGGTTTGTGGCTCCCTACTATTGAAATATCTGTGATCCAAAACCTTTAGAAACTCTCTTATCCTGTATTCATATTCAACCAGCTGTACACAAGAAATTTATTTTGGAGTTAGAGATCTTTGATTCTCAATATTTGATGATGGGTTGTGGAATCAGTTTCTTGCAGATGCGGGATTGTATGAAAGTCATGAAGAAGCTATTAGGAGGGAGGAGGTGTTAGGGAGATTGGACCAGGTTGAATTGTCTTGCCATCTTGAATCTGAGTAATTGTTAAATTATACTTTTTTCTCATTTGCAATACATACTTGTGGCAAATTGAACAGATAGTGAAGATATGGATGAAGAACAACACTCGTACGAAAGGGTTTAATGAGCAGCTGGTCCAAGAAGCTAATGCAAAGATTTTCACCTTTGGTTCCTATCGGCTGGGTGTATGAATTTTATCTATATTTCTTCTTTTATTTTCAATATTTGTCTACATATTTGATTTATTTGCTTGTCCACTTTTGATTCTTTTACAGTTCTAAGTTTGAATTGTGCACCAACTAGTTAAAATATGTAATACTAGAACTAAATCTATTATGCTCTAAAGTATTTGCAGGCACTTGCATGATTTCTATATTTTTCATGTTCAGCTCATCTAATATTCAGTGCTACATGTTGGAGTGCAATAACCTGCACAATACTGTGGATCAATCATTTGGTGTCCATATAACCTGCAAAATACTGTGGCATAATTTGTCAACAGCATATTGGCCCCGTTTGGTGTAGCTGTTAAAACAGCTTATAGATTATAGTTTAACAGATTATAGATTATGACTTTAATCAGAAGTTGTTAATCTGATTGGTGTAACTGTTGGATTATAGATTTAAGTTGCTGAGTAGTGTTTGGTAAATAAGCTGTGAAATAGCTTCTTCAATTAATTTTTATTTTTTGTTTGTCTACATTTCTCATAAAAAATAATAATAATAATCTATAGTCCATTTGGGTCTTTTTCTATTTTTAAAAAAATAAAAAATAAAACGATTTAGGAGTATAACCATAAATTAACATGTCCACAGCAGAAACTGATAATCAGAAGCAAGGGGTAAGCGACTTCTCAGAATCAACTTTTTTGAATTAAAATAAGCTGTTAGAATCAGAAGCTGTTTGAAATAAGTTTAACCAAACAGTCCAAAATAACTTTTTCAAAGCTAAAAGTCATAAGTTAGCTCTGAAAAGCTGAAACAAACACCCCCATTGTGTCCGTGTCCGTGTCCGTGTCCATATCCATATCCATATCCATGCTTTATAGAGGAGAATCAATGGGTTTGTTTGGTTTGTATTTGAGAAATATGTTTTGAGATAAAAAGTACGAAAATTTGTTTGGTTTGATTTTTTTTTTAAAAGATGTTTTGAAAAATTATTTTGAGAGAGAGTTTTGGAAAAAGTGATTGATTTGATGCGTATGAGAGAGAGATTTGTTTGGAAAACTTGTAAACCAAACAAGTTTTGGAAAATAAATTTGGAAAAATTTGTTTGGTTTGATTACTTTTGAAAACTTATTTGTAGAGAATTTTTCCCAAAATTTTTTGTGAAACACAAACCAAACAAGGCCAATTTCTCCCAAAGATTTCAGAAAACTGCATATTAATGATTTTATTGTGATGTGAGATTACAAGTTTTGCAGGGATAGCTTATAATAAGAGACTGCTTAGAGCTGGTCTTTCAGATTGTAAATCCATTATTATTCCTGTATGTTATTGTATGCAATTTTCTGAAATGAGTTTCTTTCTTTTATGGCTGTCAAACAGGTACATGGTCCCGGTGCGGATATAGACACTTTATGTGTTGGACCAAGACATGCCACTCGAGATGTATGATGAGAACTTTTTCATTCATAAGCAGCAATTTGTACTTGTATTTAGGTTTCCTCAAGTGGAGATTGATGAGTCTTAAGTTTCATCTGTAACTCAATGCAGGAAGATTTTTTTGGTGAACTGTACAGAATGCTGGCTGAGATGCCTGAAATACAAGAATTGCATCCAGTCCCTGATGCTTATGTTCCAGTATTGCAGTTCAAATTCAATGAGGTGTCTATAGATCTTCTTTATGCAAATGTAGCACTTTGGGCTATTCCTGAAGTAAGTATTCGTCTTTTTGTGCAACCGTGTATTCACTTTCTGAATGTGGTATAACAAACGTACAAGGAAGACAACAAAATGCCATGGTTTTAACTGTTCATCTTTTTTAGTGACCTCGGTTTCTTTTGAAAATGCCGCTGATACTGTTACTTGTGTAGAGGTAAATTCACATCATATATAACTCTTCCTGTATGATGGTGCAAAGATGTAAAAATTTTAAATCTACATTGCTTTCAAGTGAAAATCATTTTCATTAAACATTTTGATGAAAGACTAGATATAAATGAAAATTGCTGCTCATAAATCTGTGTCAGCTGTTGCATTTTTATTTCCTAATATTTAGGTCTTAAAATTAAAACCAATCGATGCTTTTCAAAGAGATTTTTTGAGAGCTAGTGGTAGTGTGTGCTGTTAATCATTGGAGTTATGCATAATGAGAAATTAATCCATTTATGATTTAGTTTATTATGTGGTGTCAAAAGTCTGCTCCGACTGTGGAAGTTGGGAGGAAATGTGTCCAGGAAGGATTTGGTAGGTTCAGTGAAAAACTCGGATTGTTGTAGCCTATAGGGTTAGCTGTAGGGCTGGGTTTGGTCTATGCCTGATGTGGCTAGTGAAATCTGACTGTTGTCAAAGCTTTCAAGGGTGTATGGGGCATCTCTAAATATGTTTGTCTGTTGCAGGACTTGGATATTTCACAAGATTCAATACTGCAGAATGTAGATGAGCAGACAGTTCGTAGTCTCAATGGATGCAGAGTGACTGATCAAATTTTGCGTTTGGTCCCAAATATTCAGGTTGTGATTGAATATTTTTGTTCATAAATTTAACTTTTTGTATGTGTTGCTGATTGTGTTTATTTTTGTCATGGTCAGAGCTTTCGTACTACACTGAGATGTATGAGACTCTGGGCAAAGCGACGTGGGGTTTATTCAAATGTGAGGATGCTCTTTCATTCTTAATGTTTCTTTGTTCTTGCTGCTGTGTCTCATTTCTGACTACATATGCTGTGTGATTCTCTGTCACAATTAGGTTTTGGGGTTTCTTGGTGGTATCAATTGGGCGTTACTTGTTGCTCGTATATGCCAACTTTACCCAAATGCACTACCTAATATGTTGGTCTCAAGGTTCTTCAAGGTCTATAACCTTTGGCGGTGGCCAAATCCTGTCATGTTATGTCCTATTCAGGATGGTTCTCTGGGACTTCCTGTTTGGGATCCCAGGAGAAATTTCAGGGATAGGCAGCACCTGATGCCAATCATAACTCCTGCACATCCCTGCATGAACTCTAGTTACAATGTGTCGACAAGCACATTGCGTGTGATGATGGAAGAGTTTCAGCGAGGCAATGAGATTTGTGAGGTACCTTTGTGAATTTAAAGTTTTATATGTTGATTTTGGAGATTGTCACAGTTTGATGATTTGTATCAATTTGGTTTATTAAGATTTATTTTGCTAGAATGATCCTGCAGTTTTAGCTATACTCCTTCAATATTTAATTACTATGACTTGCTATAATTTAACTGTTGCTCTTTGGCTTCAAATATGGTTGTGTCACTTCCCTACGTGGTAGCCATATCATCTTTTTTCATCCTTACCATTGGGACAATTGCTTTTGTCCATTTCTTATGAGTTGTGGATCTGTTGACTGTTTCCATTTTTTAGGCAATATGTTTATGTTCGATTACTTCTCCATGATTGCTGTAGAAACCTCTTGTTAAACTCAACGTTTAAGCTTATAGATGCTTCGTTTGTTGCTTTTCTTCAAATGTTTCTCTCCTTGAAGTTTCTATGATTATATATTCCCTTAGGTTGGTTTTTTTAAGAGCTTGGGGGCTAGTGTCGGCTCCATTAGCGTGTTGCTTGGGCAATATTTATCTGTTAACTAGTGTCTGGGCAAGGTTCATATTGGTCTTATAAGTCTGTTAATAGTGCAGGGAGCAAATATTCAGGTAAGCCCGCACTTCTTTCTTCCAAGCTCCTGCCTGTCCGATCGACCTGCGAGCACAACGGCGGTGAGCTACCCGGCGGTGTGTGGCCGGAAAACCCTCCGACGATCAAGTTAGACACACACACAGGGATAGAGAGAGAGAGAGGACTGAGTTGTGTTTTTCTCACCAAATTGTGTCATCTCTCAAGCATGGGGGGCGCAGACATGCTTATATACCTTCTGCGCCCCAAATCTACTCCCAGTGATCTCTCAACACGTGGTACTGCTATCCCATCTGTCAGCACAAATCTTGCTGAACATCACCTAACCCGACTGCCAGCCCACTCTACTAGGAGCTCGGCAGTCGGGCTGCAGCATCTCGACTGTTAACGGCCGTGTTGTGCAGTTGGCCAGAGTGCTCCGCTCGCTACGCTCTGTTTCGACCGAGCTCGGTTGCATCCTGGCATTGCCGAGCTCGAGACAGCTCACGCTGGTTTACCATCGGCCTTCCTGCCAAGCTAACTCTTGGACCGTCGAACAACCACGCGTCGCCTGGCGCCGGACATCCCGCTTGACCGGCTTCTAAATCGTGAAGCCATACAGCCCGGTCCAACCACGCCTTCCCTTATCCGAGCAAAACCTCTAAGGATGGGGCCGTGTTACTGCGGCCCAATCTTGTTCGGCCAAATCCGTCCGGCCCAAATCTGTCTGGCCATTATCACGGCCCAAACCAGATCATAAATCTCCCTCTCAATTGCCCATTAATTCCGTCCGCGCAAGCTTGACTGGGATTACCTGTTCTGACCGGGTTAACTCTTCCTCGGTCTTTAGTTTTGCGAGAGGTCAACCGGGCTACTTTACTTGCTCGATTCCCTGACTTGCTCGGTCGTCGCTTCGTCTGACCAACCTGTCCCCTCAACTCTGTCGCCGCCATTAATGGGGGCACGTGTCATGCGTTGATTGGTCCTCGAGCGGCCAACCAACGCGTCCGTTAGCATTCAAATTTTTGGCGGTTTTTCCACCTTAAAAGCATGCCCAGATTCCTTCATCCTACTCTTCTTGCCTCTCCATTCTCTTCGACGATCTAGAGCTCGTGCCATTCTTCCCTTGCCATTTCTGAGCTTGTGTTTGAAGGAGGAGCCACTGTCTTCAACTGGTAAGTCCTTCAAGCCCTTTTTTTTACTATTTCACTTGGTATTGCACATATTAGGGCATAAATCTGTAGATTTTAGGACGTACCCTATCCCAAATCCTCACCTGGCCCTTATTCGCGTCGTGGTTCTTGCTGTTCTTCATTTTCCCTGATGAACACTGAAGATCTGGGGCGGACCGGGCTCCAGGTCTTCTTTTGATCCAAAAAATCATTCAGACCGAGCAAATAACCAGTCTGTCAAAACTTAGGAGAAACCGGGTAGGCAGAGAACTCGGTCGCTAGACCGGGCTAAAATCTGGTCCGCTTGAGCGACCGAACTCCTTGACTCACCCTATCGACCGTTGTGGTTGGCACCCTCTACGACCGAGCTAAAGTCAAGCTCGTTTTGCACAACCGCGCTCACACTTACAATTGCCATCCTTTTCCTGCAAAGTTCAAGGGGACCACTGACCAAATACTGAGGCTCTCAAAGACCGAGCAGCCATCCAGACACCAGTCTTTGCCAAACCACCTCAGCCAAGCTAAACCAGCCGGCTACACATGGGGAGCTTCCGCTTCCTCGTTGACACCCTGGCTACCTTGGCCGTATTCCGGGAAGACTACGGTATCCCGGCAGATGTTCACCTAGAGCTCGCCGAGATCGAGACAACCCCTTGGGGCAGATTAGACCAGTGCCCTTTTGACCGTTCTTTTCATTGTTGAAGGAGGCCTCTGCTTCTCGGTCAACCCTCTACTGACCGAATTCCTGCGCCGTACCGGGCTAGCACCCATACAAGTGTCAACCAACACCTACCGAATAATCAACGGCATTCATGAACTAAATAACCGGCTAGGGACCAACTTAGGTTTAGCCGAGATATTGCGACAGTACACCCTTGGGCACACTGGCGATGGCCTCGCCTACTACTTAAAGATTAGACCGGGCAAAGAAAAAATAGTGACCGGTACCCCAGACAAAGACTTACACGACGACGACTTCTTCTGGGTGTCCGGCAATTATGAAATAGCCGACGTACCGGGCTGGTTCATTAGCAAGAATTTCGGCGAGACATGTAAGCCGTGCTAACTTTCCCGGTCAATTGCCTTTGTTCCATAATCTGAACTTTAACATTTTTCTTCTTTCCTTTGCAGCAATCCACGCCTTACAAGTCAACTACCACTACCCCAACGAGGAAGCCATCAGGGCCATGCTCCGTTATCGCAACCGGGATTGCAACGAGCTGTTCGACTACACCCCGACATACCGGTACTCTGTTCCATGCCGGAGTAAGGTCACAGACTTCCTCCGTGCTCCATCACCTCCTCCAGACCCAACACTACCGGACGTGCCCCTAATCCGGTTAACCGAGGAAGAAGAGATGGCAAAACGAAGCTGTATCAAAAACCTCCTCACTGTAACATCCGCCGAGATACCGAGCGTCGTCACCCGCGCTCCAGCTGCCAGTCAATCAAGTGGCGCCGTGGTGGCGTTGGCGTCCCCAGCCAGCCAAGAAGCCCGCCGGGCTGGGAAAAGGCCTCGCGCAGATCCCTCTGCCGAGCTAGTTGAAGAGCTGATTACCGAGCAACCCATCGTCACTATAGACCTAACACCGGCATGGCGATCGCAGCTCAAGCACCGGGGTAAGGAGATCCCGGCAACGGCCTCCGTGAAGGGCGACAAAGAACATCTCCTTGCCTTTGACCTCTCCAAGGCCCTTCTCCTGCCGAGCGACGTGGTTGGAAGCGACCATGTCCCAGACACCCGGCTGGTGAAGTCGGCCGTGAAGTCCATGACCAGGGTAAGAGTCTCAAACTTCTACTCAAATTTTCACAAGTATTTGCACGGTTTCCACTCTGATCCAATTTTTTTCTTGCAGGCCATCCAGAAACAACACTTGGTCATGGAGCGCATCCATCGACTGCGGCAAAAGGCAAACGACACTGCCAGCCAAGTCCAAAGCCTTCAGACCGAGCTCGGCTGAGCAAAGTCCTCTCTTCAGATTGCTAATGCTGACAACACCAATTTGCTCGGCAAGATTGACGCCGCCGAGCAAGAAAGAGATGCAATAAAAGCCGAGCTCAAGGCACTCAAAAAGTCCAGGGAGAAGGAGTGCTGAGACGCCAATAATGCCGGCTTTAAGGAGGCCAAGGACAGTTACAAGAAGCAAGTGTTTGCCACCCAGGACATCTACTTCCAGGCGGGTTGGAAGGTTGCTTGCACTCAGCTTGGTCAAGGTCTTGATACCGATGTGTTTGCCTCCCCATCGGCTGTCTTCCTACCGAGCTATCTCGTGCCATATGCCAACGACGTCTTCAGTGCGTTGCAGGCTGAGGCCGAGGAAGGACTTGAAGGAGAAGGCGAGGCAGATGCTGGGGGAGAGGACCGCTAAGAGCAGGAGCAACCCGGCCAAACTGCGACCGGCGTCCGAGATCAAGCCCCACCGATCAACCTGGAGGAAGCTGGCGACGAATTCACTAACCTTTCCCCCCTAGTGTAGTTTTCTTTGTTTTTCTTTCTTTTTGCTCTGCACATGTAACCGGGCTGTCTGCCCCACCTCTTGTACATATTTCTTGAAGTGTTGGCACGGTCAGCTGAGTAACCTCAATCGGACAAAATACTTCGGCAACATTAACCATCTTACTTAACTTAACTAACCGGCAAAGGCATCTCGGTAGTAGATACAGCTGAGCACGTCAACTCTTTCAACTGGAGTAAATCATCTCGGTTGAGAATACCCAGGTTGAGCAAAACATCAACTCTTTCAACCGGAGTAAATCATCTCGGTTGAGAATACCCGAGTTGAGCAAAACGTCAACTCTTTCAACCGAAGTAAATTATCTCGGTTGAGAATCTCAAAACTCAAAGCAACATTAAAAATGCTAAGGCAAAGATGAGTCACTTTTATATATTGACAAAAATGAATATTACATGAAGGGTAAGGCAAAAAAACTCCTTTGCACAAAAAGAAAGCTAAAACTAGAAATAATATAGCTTGAGGTTGGCTGCATTTCATAGCCGGGGTATTTCTCTATCATTCAAGTCCTCCAGGTGATATGCCCCTTTGCCCGCCAGACCGGTTATCTTGTAGGGTTCTTCCCAATTTGCCCCTAGTTTGCCTTCACCTGGCACCAGGGTATTGCCCATGACTTTCCTCAAGACCCAATCACCTACTTTGAACGGTCTGGGGTGCACCGTTTTGTTGTATTTCCTTGAGAGCTCTTGTTGGTAGGCAGCCACATGGATGAGAGCCTTTTCCCGGCGCTCTTCCACTAGATCTAGTTCAAGAGCAATGGCTTCGGCGTTCAGCTCGGGTTCAAAACCTTCACGTCTGAGGGTGGGCATGACGACTTCCAAAGGTATGACTGCCTCCATGCCATAAGCCAAAGCGAATAGAGTTTCCCTGGTAGATCGCCGCCGGGTTGTCCGGTACGCCCAAAGGACGCTGGAGAGCTCTTCAGCCCACTTTCCCTTGGCTTTTTCTAGCCGTTTCTTCAACCCATCAAGTATGATCTTGGCGCCTCGGCTTGGCCATTGGACTTGGGTAAGCCGGAGTAGAGTTGTAGAATTCAATCTTTAAATCTTCACAAAACCCTCTGAATAGGCGACCGTCAAACTGGGTTGCCCGTTATCAGAGATCAGAATTTTGGGGATGCCAAACCGCGTGACCACGTTCTACCAGACAAACCACTTCACGTCTTTCTCCTTGATTGTTGCCAAAGGCTCCGCTTCAACCCATTTGGTGATGTAGTATGTGGCCGCGATGAAGAACTTCCGGTTGCCTGGTGCTGTTGGAAGCAACCCCACTATATCTAACCCTCACATCGCAAAGGGCCAAGGGCTGGTGAGGGGAAGAAGTTCCTTGGCCGGCTGGTGGATCTGGTGGGCAAACTTCTGGCATTTCTCACACTTGCGAACATATTTCTGGGCGTCGGCTTGCATGCATGGCCACCAGTAGCCTTGCGAAATAGCTCGGTAGGCCAAGGACCTGCCCCTATATGACTGCCACAGATGCCTTCGTGAATTTTGTAAAGGAAGGCTTCCACGCTACTCGGGTGCACACACTCCAGGTAGGGACCAGTGAAAGACTTGTATAAAGCGCCTGATGGAGAGAGCCAAAACCGTTCGGACTTCACTCGCACTTTATGCGCTTCCTTCTTATCGGCTGGGAGGGTCCGTTCTCTAAGAAAGAGGATGATAGGGTCCATCCAAGGACTTAGCTCTGCGCAGAGTACTTCTGTCTGCCCGGTTTCCTCAATGCTGGGCCTCGAAAGGAATTCAATCAAAAGAGGGTTGGGAGATGTGCTGTCGACCATAGAAGCAAGGCCGGCCAACTCATCTGCTCGGCCGTTTTCTTCTCGGCCAATCTGTTGGACCTTGATCGCCTGAAATCGCTTGATGTGGTCTCTGACCAGAGCTTGGTACTTTATCATTCTGTCATCCTTTGCCTCGTAAACCCTAGAAACTTAGTTAACCACAATCTGGGAATCACTGTAAACCATTAGCTCGGATGCTTGCATCTGAAGCGCGCTCTTGAGACCGGCCAATAGCGCCTCGTACTCGGCCTCATTGTTGGATGCTGGGAAGCCAAGGGTGATAGAATGTTCAATAGTCAGTCCGTTTGGTGAAATCAGAACTATACCTTGCCCGGCATCGTGACGGTTCGAGGCTCCTTCAACAAAAAATTTCCACATTTCGCCGACAAAGAGCTTCCAACACTCTGAGGGGTCCTGAGAAGCTTGAAGGTTGATGGGGTCACGGTTGCTCGGCTATTCGGCTTCCGGTCCCGTGCTGAGCGGTTCCACTTCAACCTCCCGAATCACCGCCGGACTTAGCAAGTTGATCCATAATGCCTAAGTCCGTAGGCGAATCGTCAGGTTGCTGTATTATGCCGGCTGCAGGCTCTGTGCTGAGCGGTTCCATTTCTTCCCTCCTCGGTGATGTGGTGTCGGACAAAGCGGGTTGGTTAGTGAGACCCAACTCCGTCATTGCATCACCGGGCTGTAGTATTGTATTAACTGAAGGTGCTTCGGCAGGGCGCGCAAGTTTCGCGTCGCCAATGTCGCCAAGCTGTGGTATTTCGGTCGAGCTTGCATTCACCTCTTCATTTGCCACGGCAATATCGACCAAGCATACCAGATGAGTTCCAGGTGAGAATTCAGCAACGAAGTCGGCCAAAGTCTGGGCTTTTATGGCAGTGCGCGACTGGAACTTCACATCAAACTGTCCCAATTCGATCGCCCACTTAAGAATCCGATCGGAGAAGTTTGCCCGTTCGAACAAAGCTTTGAGAGGGAACTCGGTCAAGACGATGATGGTATGGGCATGGAAATAGTGTGCCAACTTCCTTGAAGCCATCATCAAAGCTAACGCAAGTTTTTCCAGCGGCAAGTACCTCGACTCTGCTGGTAGCAAGGTTTTGCTAACGTAGAAGATGGGTAGATGTTTGATTCCTTCCGACCGGACAAGCACTGTACTGACTGCATGCTGCGATACGGCCAGATAAAGATAGAGTTCTTCTCCGAGCTCCGGTGTGACCAACAACAGCGCTGAAGACAAATACTCCTTGAGTTCAGCCAAAGCCCGGTCACATTTTTCATCCTATGAGAACTTTGATTTCAAGGCTTGAAAGAAAGGGCGGCAGCGATCTGATGACCGGCTTATAAATCGGTTAAGCGCGGCGGCCATTCCGGCCAGATGCTGCACATCCTTAGCCGAGCTAGGCTGTTTTAACTCTTGCACGGCTCGGATTTGTGTAGGGTCTGCTTCGATACCTCGGTTCGTGATTAGGAAACCCAAAAATTTTTTGGATCCCACACCGAAGGCACATTTAGACACATTCAGGCGTAGCTTGTGCTTTTTGAGAATGGCGAACATCTCGGCCAAATCGGACAAATGGTCTGCCTGATGCCGGCTCTTAACCACCATATCATCAATATAAGCCTCTATTGTCCGGCCTAGCAGAGGAGCGAACATCTTGGTCACCATCCTTTGAAAAGTTGCTTCGGCGTTCTTCAAACCAAAAGGCATGACTCGGTAGCAGAAGAGTCCCTTTGGTGTAGTAAACGAGGTGATCTCTCGGTCGGGCCCATGCATTGCAATCTGATGGTAGCCGCGGTAGGCGTCCAAGAAATTGAGCCTGTTATGTCCAGCCGTTAAGTCCACAAGCTGGTCTATTCTAGGCAGAGAAAAGCTGTCTTTCGGAGAAGCTCGGTTGATGGTCTTGTAGTCAACGCAAACTCGCCACTTTCCATTCTTCTTGGGCACCATGACCGTGTTTGAAATCCACCGAAGGTAGTGTACTTCCTGAATTGCTCGCGCCTCAAGCAAGTTCTTCACTTCCTCCGCAACTACCTCGGCGTGATGCAGCGCCGATCTCTTGTTCGCTGAATGACCGGCTGTGGCTCCGGGAAACATTGAATGATGGCATATAAACTCGGATCGAGACCGGGCATGTCGGAAGTGACCATGCGAAGACTTTGATGTTGGCCATCAAAAACTCAACCATGTCGGTCCTTTCTTGGCTGTAAGGCTTGAGCCGAGCAAGAAGAACTTGTCCGGATGGTCTGTATCAATGCGCACTTCCACCAATTCCTCGACAGCTTTGTCCTCGGCCTTGGTGCCCACATCGTCAAGGATCCCCGGTCTTCCGGTCCCTCAATCATTTGAACGAAGCTTTGCAGTCGGCTCCGTTGATCGTCACGAAGCATGCTTCGACATGACTGATCGCCCCAAATCTCCTCGATTGCCCCATAAACGAGGGGAATCTCATTACCTAAGATAGGTCGACGCTACGACTTGCATAGCGTGAAGCCATCCCCTTCCAAGGATCAAATTTATAAGTGGATGGCACTTGCAAACACCCAGAACTCCACTTGTTTGATCACGGATCCCGCTTTGATCGCAGGATAATCTTTCCCAAAGGCCCACTCCGGTTGTGAGTTGAAACCAACTAGTACGAAGTTGCCCGGCTAAATCTGTATCTCGGAGCTTGAGCTGTTTGAAAGCGTCGTAGTACATGATCTCACCGAGCTTCCCTGATATGATCAAGATCCGTTTGACATCAAATTCTTTGACGTGGAGTGTGAACCACTAGGGCATCGTTGTGTGCGTCTGAATGCGCTCTAGGTCTCTTGAAGAGAAACTGATCACATCTTTCTCTTCGTCTTCCCCTCTTGATCGCAGCTGAACCGACAAAACTTCCCTCATGTGTTCTGCCTTCTTGATCATAACTCGGAGCTCGCATACACGTCGGTTCCACCATTGCCGTGGATGACATTAACAACCCTTTATGGAGGCGCATCTCATCATCCGGTCCCCGCGGGTCAACCGGAGCTTGAGGCCTTCACGCCCCCATCAAATGTAAAGGTCCAGGTGTCCGGCTGCGACTAGCTCTTCCAAGTGTTGCCTCAAAGGCAAACAGTCCTCTGTCTGGTGGCCTCGCTCCCGGTGAAACGTGCAACGGTACCTTGGATTGAAGCCCTTTTGTCCGTCGCCTAACTTAGTCGGAAACCGGACATACTCCTTGTCACGGATTTCACTAAGTACGCGATAGATTGGAATCTTAAAGACCGTGGTGATGCTTGTCCTTGCTTTCAACCTTCTGTTTGCATCGGCTACGTCATTCCGGGGGTAGTCATCCCGGTCATTCCGACGTCCCCTACCCCGATTTTTGCGATTTGAGCCACGGTCCGATTCCTCAGCGCGGTCACTTGATCGGCTGGACTCCTGTCCGACCACGTGTACTCATGTGTTCTGCCTTCTTGATCATACCTCGGAGCTCGCATACACGTGCCGGTTCCACTATGCCGTGGATGACATTAACAACCCTTTATGGAGGCGCATCTCGATCATCCGGTCCCCGCGGGTCAACCGGAGCTTGATTGGCCTTCACGCCCCCATCAATGTAAAGGTCCAGGTGTCCGGCTGCGACTAGCTCTTCCAAGTGTTGCCTCAAAGGCAAACAGTCCTCTGTCTGGTGGCCTCGCTCCCGGTGAAACGTGCAACGGTACCTTGGATTGAAGCCCTTTTGTCCGTCGCCTAACTTAGTCGGAAACCGGACATACTCCTTGTCACGGATTTCACTAAATACGCGATAGATTGGAATCTTAAAGACCGTGGTGATGCTTGTCCTTGCTTTCAACCTTCTGTTTGCATCGGCTACGTCATTCCGGGGGTAGTCATCCCGGTCATTCCGACGTCCCCTACCCCGATTTTTGCGATTTGAGCCACGGTCCGATTCCTCAGCGCGGTCACTTGATCGGCTGGACTCCTGTCCGACCACGTGTACTTTGCTAGCTGACCTCTTGTCCGCTACTACCGGAGTTGTTTTCGCGGTAGATGCCACCGTTCTATGCTTCCCTCCGGCAACCTCTCGAACCATTTCAAGCCCAGTTCGCCTAAACTTGACGGGAAGATAAGGCACATAAGTGCGTCATTCCGCCTATGCCCGGCCATGACCTGCCGGAAGTGACTCACATGCATGTAGGGATCGGTTTTTCCGTCGTAGAATGTGAATTTAGGCTGGTAGAAGCCTGCCGGAAGCGGTGTTGTTTCTATCTCCAGGGAGAAAGGGGTGGCGCTCAGCCTTGCCAAGTCTGTATCTAGAAGGAGTGGCGCTGCTTGGTGGGGTGGAGGCATTCTGACCTCCTCGCTGGCGTGAACCCCATAGGATAGCCGCTGGAACGCCGGCACCCTCTGAGCCTCCTGCCGGCGAGCTCGTTCCTTCAAGATTGCCCGCAAATCCTCTGAACGAGCGGAATAAGAATACCTCGACGTCGTCGCCAAACGTGAGGGTCGATAGGTGCTGTCTTGCGCGCTGGACTTCTCTTCGTGCAGGTCGGAATCTCCCACCATGTAACTTCTGGTGATGGAAATGGACGCAATGTGTCGCTGACTCTAACTGCCTGAACGGCGGGGTTGGGTGCGCTCACTGTGGTCTCCCACTCCAGCTACACCCTTCCCTTTAACATGCCGCTTCAGCTCCTCCATCTCCGCCGCCATTCACCGGATGACGGCGTCCTGGTCCCTTAACTTGTGTTCCAAACGTCTGGCATGTGATTCTCTCCGTCGCCGATGACCGTCTGGACTCCGTGAATGACCATACCTTCTTCCGCGCTTATCCCGCCCATCTCTTGAATGTCCTCCTGGAGAAGTCTCCAGGTCCGCCATCGGAGGAACGATGGTGGGATGCCCTTCTCTCCGTCTGCCTGGCTCCGGGGTGACTCCGTCGATGGCAGACAACGGAATCTAGTCATTGTTCGCTATGGACGACGATCAGATGAGCCTGGAAGACAAGGTTTTGTCTTTCAAAGTTTCTCACAGATGGCGCCAATTGTGCGGGGAGCAAATATTCAGGCAAGCCCGCACTCCTTTCTTCCAAGCTCCTGCCTGTCCAATCAACCTGCGAGCACAATGGCGGTGAGCTACCCGGCGGTGTGTGGCCGGAAAACCCCTCCGACGATCAAGTTAGACACACACAGGGATAGAGAGAGAGAGAGAGGACTGAATTGTGTTTTCCTGACCAAATTGTGTCATCTCTCAAGCATGGGGGGCGCAGACATGTTTATATACCTTTTGCGCCCCAAATCTACTTCCAGTGATCTGTCGACACGTGGTACTGCTATCCCATCTGTCAGCACAAATCTTGCTAAACATCACCTAACCCGACTGCCAGCCCACTCTACTAGGAGCTCGGCAGCCGGGCTGCAGCATCTCGGCTGTCAACGGCTGTGTTGTGCAGTTGGCCAGAGCGCTCCGCTCGCCGCGCTCCATTTCGACCGAGCTCGATTGCATCCCGACATTGCCGAGCTCGGGACAGCTCACGCTGGCTTACCATCAGCCTTCCTGCCGAGCTAACTCTTGGACCATGGAACAACCACGCGTCGCCTGGCGCCGAACATCCCACTTGACCGGCTTCTAAATCGTGAAGCCGAACAGCCCGGTCCAACCACGCCTTCCCTTATCCGAGCAAAGCCTCTAAGGATGGGGCCGTGTTACCGCGGCCCAACCTTGTTCGGCCAAATCCGTCCGGCCCAAATCTGTCTGGCCATTATCACGGCCCAAACCAAATCATAAATCTCCCTCTCAGTGTTGCTTGGGCAATATTTATCTGTTAACTAGTGTCTGGGCAAGGTTCATATTGGTCTCATAAGTCTGTTTCTTATGATTTGGTTCATTTGAATATAAAGACATTATGACAATCTAGTTTATTTTGCTTTCAAAATTTTGCTTTTCTTGTATCTTGATGTATCGTACTGAATTATATTAGCTTTCTGATATAAATATTTACGAGAAACTTAATAGCATAGTTTTGATGTGTATTGACCAGATATATGCATAGGTGAATAATCATTGTCTCTCCTTTGTAGCACTATGAACCGATGTGACAACGTTACACATGGTGTATCATGTACATTGATGAATAAATTTCATTAAATATTATTATAATTAGTGATGTGTAAAATATGTGGTGCATCCCCCATCACTGGGGTTTCTCTAGCCGAGGGAAAAAAAAAGAACGAAGAAATCCAGGCTATATGGCCTAATTTGTGTAATTTTCTGGCTGATATGCCTAATAGGCTTATATTCGTTACACCCGGAGCCTAATGCATTGGTCTTTTTTAGAAAGTACTGAAGGATGATGAGAATTGCGAATTTGGCACCTGGTTGATCTACTTTTTTGTGTTGTATTTGTCATTTGTGATTGGTACTTAGATTTATTTTGTCTTTTGCTCCTTTTTCTTTTTTCTTTTTTGTTCTTTTGATTGTCTTTGGGTTGTGCCCTCTCATCACATTGTCTAATTGTGCTAAATGTGATACCTTGGTTTTACCATGTTGGAAAGGATTTTGTCACCAGGCAAAAGTATATTCTTTGTGGCCCTCAAGTTAACTGCTAAATTTCCCATTTTCATTGGCCTGACAATTCTAGGTTTATTGACTTCTTGGTTTCGTATTTGATTTGAATCTTCTTCTAAAAGAGGCTGATAAAAAAAAAAAAAAAAGAATCTTCTTCTAAAAGAGTCTCATTTACTCTTGTGGCTATGATTGCTGATTTTAATTCTGATGTGAGCTAGCTCTATATGCTTTTTGCTCTCTTTATCTCACACACATACACACTCTCTCTATGGATTTTGTTTGTTTGTTCTATGGAAAATTGTTCTTATGATTTCATGTATTATTTGCAGGAGATGGAGAATAATAAGGCTGGCTGGATGACGCTCTTTGAGCCTTTTCAGTTTTTTGATGCATATAAAAATTATTTGCAGATAGATATAGCAGCTGAGAATGACGATGACTTGAGGAAATGGAAGGGTTGGATTGAATCTCGTCTTCGCCAGCTTACTTTGAAGGTGACATTCGTCTTTCCCTTGTCTTAATTATTAACACTAGAATTTCCCAGACACTCTATTCTCATATTGGCATTTGAAATTGATGTTAGATTGAGAGGGACACAAGAAGCATGCTTCGGTGCCACCCACACCCTGGTGAATTTGTAGATAAATCCAGACCATTGCATTGTTGTTATTTCATGGGTTTACGGCGGAATGAAGGCACTAATGCTCAGAAAGGTGAACCATTTGATATAAGGTCGACAGTGGAGGAATTTGAGCACTCTGTGTGCATGTACCAGTCCGGGAGTCCTGGAATGTGGATTCATGTATGTCATGTAAGACGCAAAAACATTCCTCATTTTGTGTTTCCTGGTGGAGTTCGGCCTCCACAAACAAATCCTGCGGTGAATGGGAAGAAGAGAAAACGGGATGAAACTAAATCAAGTGAGCCCTTGTGTCAAGCAACAGGGACTGATGATGCAGGTTTGCATGTTGAAACAAAAGCAAAAGAACACTTTGAAACTGATACAGATGACATCTCAAAAAAGGCTAGATTTCCTGAGAATCCTTTGTCCCACGGTCAGGAAGTAGAAGGATCTGTTAGATGCAGCCCACCCGCTATGCCTTCTTCATCTTCTGCAAGTCTCTCATCAAGCACAATAGAAGAGAAGCTTGTAATGGGGCAATCCTGTGGACCGTTTTTTGGCCATATAAGTCCTTCAAAAGAATTTGATGAGCTTGAAAATGATACAGTACTGACTAATCAAGTTCAATGTTTTGGTGCGAGGACGGAAGTCTGTCCTGTGCAGTCTATGTCGTCAGCCAAACAAGAAGTCGCTGTAGCAGCAGGAAATGGCGTCAGTTCTTCCTCGAAGTTCTTGCAGAACGTGAGCTTGGAGGAGCTTGAGGTCTTGTTAGCTAACTCTTTTTATCTTAGTGTGTGCTCAGTGTTGATTTTTATTTTCCTTCCTGTTTTTCTGTTATTTGATATCTGTAAATTTCTTGATGGGTTTATACTGCTTGGGTTTTTGCTCATTGTGTGTGTGTGTGTGTGATGTGATGTGATTTTGGGAGGACTCATTAACCTCAAATTCTGGAGTACACTAAAAGCCATCTGGATACGTAGATTTGAAATATTAAAACTTTTTAAAATTGTAAGAAGGTTGATTAATGGATATAGATTAATATTTTTAAAGTAAATGATGCATAGATATAGGAAAGGTGCGTTTTGTTAATATTTTTGCTCAAGTAGAATCATTTATGAAAGGATTTCAAATAACAATGTTCACTTAAGTTATTTCAAATCTCAAATCCATTTATCTAAAAACTCTCAAATACATTGTTAAAATCCATAACTAGAATATTACATTGAAATAAATGTTATTCTTCTTGAATCAAATCCATGTATCCAAATGGAGCCTTAAATTTGGTCCTATTATCTACAGAATTCAAACTCTTTTCCCGTTTAACCCCTTTGCGGTTAGGTTTTCAGTACATATTTGAGTTGCATGTATGTGTCATGTAGGAACAATTCAGTAGGCACTAGATGTGGCAATCTTGAAGAATTCTTACTGCACAAACAATAACAAATATCATTTTTCACAAAACCCAGTAACCATCTTCAAGATTTGAACTGAACATATTGAAATTGATCATGTCTGACACATTTGTCTCTCCTCTAATTGAATAAAGCCTATTGAGCTGGCTGCACCGGTCTCCAACCTAGCATTCACTTCTACATCTGTGGCCCCTCGGAAGCCATTTATCAGGTGATTTATCTGTCAATTAAGTTCAGACTATCAGATCGGCATGGTTGGATTTTCTTATTGCAAAATCTGTTATAATCACGTCATTTTGTTTAATTTAGCACTATTTTGGTTGGTGCTGGTGTTGTTTTTGTGCAGGTTGAACTTCACTTCTCTGGCAAAAGCAACCGGCAATAGCACATGATGGTATGTCCCTTTTAGGAGACAGAATGAGGTTCCTTCTTGGACTCACATGCATAGAGAGTTCCTCCTACTCGTCGGCCCAAAAAAGGACATGTTTCTATGTTGTGTCAGCACAAAAATGGACACATTTCTTGGTCGAGCGATAGTGATGGAATAAGGATCGTTCTAACTACTAGCAAGGCAAAATCACTTCCACTGGAATTCTCTCTTTAACCATGCAAAGATGTAATACAATTATACAAAGGGGACTGACCGAGTGCCTTTGTTAAGTGTTGTAATATAATATTGTAGTTGGCTTGGGATAATATGAATGAATGAGTTTCAATTTACCATGGGTAGCAATGCGTGCTTGTACACTCTTTAAAACAACTATTTCTATAATACGCCTTTGATTGGATTATTTCCTTAACAAAGACTTGTGTTCGCCTTCATTCCCATCTTCAACATATTGCAGTCTTCTTTGGGATGGTTTGAGTTTTGTTAATAAAAGTATTGATCTGTGAATTGCAGTCATATTATAGTGAAAGAAACTGGGGTTGAATTTACCAGTTTCAGCACTTTCTTTGAATGGCTTTTCCCTTGAACATGTATGTACTCTATATTTTTTATTTAATTTTAAGTTAGTTTTAATAGAGTCGATTAAAAAGAGTTTTTTTTAACATGTAACGTCAAATTTTATTTTTTCATTTTTTATTTTTGGTCACGATGGGGCCTAAGCCAAAAACACAAACTAAGAAAATTGCCAATCAGGGGTCTCGGCCAAGAAGCTGCTTTAGACTTCTTGATGTTATTTGTCCCAAACTTTAATCGATAGATCATCTTTTCATGTTTTCTTATTTTATTTTTTCGCTTTTAAACACAATGCAATGAGATTCACATCAAAGTGGTTAGATTAGCAAAAAAAAAAAAAAAAAAAAAAAAAAAAAAAAAAAAAAAAAAAAAAAAAATCAATATAAAAAGTTAAAATTTTATTTTTATTTTTTTTTTCACTTTTTACACATTTTTTCATAAAAAGTTAAAAAAATATTTTTAAACACTTTAGTTTTTTCACTTCGTATCTTAGCCAAAAAAAAACACTAAAAAACTGTAATTTCGCAAACAAATCTAAAACACACATGGGAGTCACTATTCGCGTCTTGAATTGAAAAAATAAATAAGAAATAAATTCATATATTGGATTTCCTGCTAAAAAAATTAAATCATTAATGGTAAGTTTTACTCGTCGTACATTACTTATTAAGTAACAATAAAAACAATTTATACGAGTATCTCCAATACTTATTTATTTTTATTTTGTTCCATTAAATTTAATTATGGATTTAGGTTAAAAATTTCCACCACACCAACAAGCTATAAATGGGGAAGAAAAGAAAAGATTGATATAAAGAAAACGAACATGGAAGAATTCGAAGACAACTAATCTTTAAAGACTTGCAAAGCGTAATAAGTCTTTGGAGTTGGGAGACAAGTCTTTAGTTGCTTTGCAATGGATTGGGGTTTCTTTCTCAGCAATGTCATTGAAGAGCAATGAATAAAGATTGGGAGTTTTAGAAAGAGAGTTTTAGAGGAGTTTTAAATGGGTGAGGTCTACTAGTGATGTGTGGTCGGTATGTTTGTTTGTTTGTTTTTTTTATTATGTTTTTTTTTTCCTTACCACATGTACGGGAAAGAAATAAATCATCTCGTATAATCCTGTTGATCAAGTCTGCGCTCCTCCGTACGACGTCACTTTACTCCCTGAAAACACAAGCGTGAGCTAGCCGGCGGGTGTGTGCCGAAACCCCTCCGATGCCTAAGTCAGAAAAACAGACAAGTAGACAAGAAGCTCTGTGAATTCGAGAATCAAAGTTGTGTTACCTCTCCATAGGTGACGTTTGTGAGCTTTTATAGGTTCCGTGTGGCACAATCCAAGTAGGACTCTTACTCCTCCATGTAGAGTCCTCCTAGGATTCATACTCCTGAAAGATAATGCTTATCCTTCAACACCCCCCTCACTGCTTAAACCAAGTGAGATGGTTTTTATCATGGCCGAATTCCAATATAACCGAAGTAATCATGATCACGCCGAGCCACGGAGTAGACCGAACTATCGTTAGTTCGGTTCCACCTTCAATGTTCTTACCCCAGTTCCTCCTGTGTCAACAGTGTTAAGTCTAAACCGATCTAACTTCTAGCAAGGCTTTTAGACCGAACTAACCATACTGCGCCTTAACCGATATAAGATTTAGTATAGTGACCGGGCTAACCTCTTTGGGACCGGAGTAACTTTAACGGCTTTTTACTCAGCCCTTTGCACTGAGGCCCACAACGACCCATTTACGTAGCTCGGCCCAATTTCCATATAAATTACCCTCTCAATTGCCCCTTAATTCCATATGCATAGCATGATAGGGATTACTTGTTTAACCAGCCGCGCTAAGGTTTTTAAGCCTTTTCAGCCGAGCTTAAAACCCTTTAGCTTTTCCAACCGAGCTCAAGCCCTTTAGCTTTTCCAGCCGAGCTAAAATCTTTTAGCCTATCCAGCCGAGCTCATTCCACACCGGGCTCTGCTTGTCTGGTCAAAACGTCTCTTCAGTCACAGCAACTGAATCGTTTCTCCTTCCCATGACACGTGGCACGCCCTTATTGGCCTATTGCAGCTGTCACGCCGCCCTCGTACTTCGCATAATTTTGAACAGTTCCCGCCTTTTGCCCCTTCTCTTTCCACAAAACAACCCTTTGTTTCTGAATCACTTACACCATTCACTCTTTCTTCTCTCCTTTTGCCTCCATTGTTCTCCATCCTTTGCAACTGTGAAGCTTGTGCTCGCTGCTTTTTTTTACTTCCATTTCCTTCTCTTCACCTGGTAAGTTTTTCAAACCTGTTTTGCTTTTGTGGTCTTTGCATTTGCTTTTTTTCATTCTTGGCACACTGTTTCTGTTTTTGCAAAACATATTTTCTTGCTCTACCTTACGTTTCCTGGGAAAAACTTCATAAGAACCCCATGAATTTCATGAAGCTGTCTGCAGAACACTTAGTTTGATCCTAAATTACCATATAACCGAACTAAAAAGTAGTTTGTAGTCGATGTCATTCTATCAGACTACTTAACCGAACTAGCACTCCATGTTGGTACCAGTAGTTTCAATAAGTCAAACCACTTCTTGATAGACCTTAGCCGAGGTATCCAACCGAACTAAGTCTGCACTTAGCATACTGGGAAACCTTAATTTCGACCGATCTAGGTCTTTGGGGCTAAACCAGCTTTCTTAGTTTTTAGACCGAACTCAGAAAGCTGCCCCTAGGCGCTCAACCGGTCTAACATTACCTACTAATCCATCCGAGCTACCAAGCACCTTGTTGAAACCAAGATAGAACCTGTAGCATCCACATAGCCGAAGTAGGACTCCTATTCTTGCTTTTATTTTGTAGCACGGTCAGATCATGTTTTTGTAACCCCTTTGTTTTCCACTTTGCAGACTTAGGTTGCCCAGGCACTCCTACGTGCGCTCAACCGAGCTACTGAGCACAATTTTGCGACCGAACTAACTTA